>JBBPDI010000001.1:21920-38954 GCA_037974545.1 Cucumis variabilis
CCGATCTTGTCAACTACACGAATGCATTGGATTATTGCGTTTTTATCAAATACAAAGTGAGCCGTATAAATAGTGTTACCAAGATAAGGTACCCAACCTTATTCCTATATTATAGACCCTTTAAGCTGATCTTGAACATTGATCCCTGTATGTCTCTATATACTGTTCAAGAATCATTAAACAACTTAGGATGTTAGTTTATTGAATTTGAATTATTAAGACAAAACTAATAATTTAATCAATAACAATTATTACAATAATAATATTTTATTAATAATGGTCAATGAATTATATTTAAAATCTATTAGTTTTTTGACATAAATCCCAATAGAATGTTTCCAAGCATTCTTTTTGCGCTTGGTTGGCCATCAGAGACAGATTGGGTACTAGAGAAGGTTAAGTCAGTAGGATAGGTTGGTTCCATTGTCTTGTATTCTTTGTGGGAGGAGTTGTGAGTCTTGTGATCATTTATTTTTTTCGTGTCCTTTTGGGTGTGAAATTTGGTTTAGGGTTCTTCAGGTTATGGCTTTCTCTCACATGATTGGGTATTGGGGGGTTGAGTTTCTTGGATTTGTCATTAGGGTATTGGGAAGGGTGTGAGGAGGAAATTGTGGCGTGTTCTCTGGTGTGCTACAATTTACTTTATCTGGAAGGAGTGTAATCATCGTCTCTATGGTGGTTAGGCCCGTGAGCCAATGGTTCTGTTTTAGCTCATCCATTCTTGTATTCGTGTTCGTGCTGCTTCTTGGTGTGAGAATGCTCATGATCCTATTTAGTTGGTTTTCTTTTTGTCTTTCCTTTTTTTGCTTGTCTCCGAGCTATGAGGTTGTTATTCCTCCCATTTGGTTACGTTCTTTGTTTTGTGGTGTTGTTTTGTCGTTTTGTGTTTTTATTGTTCTTAATATTGTTGCTTTGATTGGTATTGTTTCTTTCCTTTTTTGCTTTCTTTATGTCTGTGTGAGCGTTATCCGCTCTTGTGCCTTGGCCTCAGACTATGAGGTCCTCCTTGTTGTTGTACAATAATATTGCCTTTTCGTTATCGGTGCTCATTAGTGGTGTGCTATGGTATCACCCAAAACGTTTAAAAAGGCAGTATTATTGGGTTTAGGGTGTTAGTCTGTGTCCTAGTGTTGAGGATAGGTGGGTTTGGTGCCTAGTCTTCATGATGGTTTTTCGGTTGCTAGTGCGTGGGATACTATTCATCTTTGTAAGGTTAGGATTCGTTGATCGGGTTTACTATGGGTGAGGGGAATATCCCCAAGCATTCCTTTTGCGCTTGGTTGGCCATTAGAGACAGATTGGGTACTAGAGATAGGTTAAGTCGATGGGACAGGTTGTTTCCTTTGTCTTGCATTCTTTGTGGGAGGAGTTGTGAGTCTCGTGATCATTTGTTTTTTTCGTGTCCTTTTGGATTTGAAATTTGGTCGAGGGTTCTTCGAGCATGGCTTCCTCTCATAGGATTAGGTATTGAGGGGTTAAATTGTCTTGGATTTGTCATCAGGGAATAGGGAAGGGTGTGTGGAGGAAGTTGTGACGTGTTCTATGGTGTGATACGATTTACTCTATCTAGAAGGAGCCTAATCATTATCTCCATGGTGGTCAGGCTTGTGAGCCTACGGTTCTGTTTCAGTTCATCCGTTCTTGTATCCGTGCTCGTGCTGCTCTTGGTGTGAGAATGCTCAAGATTTTATTTAGTTGGTTTTCTTTTTGTCTTTCCTTTATTTGCTTGTTTCTGGGATGTGGGGTTGTTATTCCTTCGGTTTCATTACTTTCTTTGTTTTTGGGTGTTATTCTACCCTTTTGTGTTGTTATTATTCTTAATTTTGTTTCTTTGTTTGATGTTCTTTCTTTTGGTTTTTTGCTTTCTTTATGTCTGTGTGAGCGTTATCCGCTCTTGTGCCTTGGCCTCAGGTTGTGAGGTCCTCTTTGTTGTTGTATAATCTATTACCTTTTCAAAAAAAGGCCAATGTTATAGGTTACAAAGAAACGACCCAATTTAGAAAAATGTCAAAGCTCGTGAAAACTCACATCTAACTACTGGGTGGCCTCATTTTTAGTAATATTAAAGTTTTTTGCCAACAAAAACTAAATAGTGATGCCCCAAACTCAGTTTTTATTTTAGTCTCAAAACTTATCTTCGAAGGGTTTCATTTCTCCTTGTTTTCATCTTGCACCTCTTTTATTGTGGGTTGATAATTGTGGCATCCTATCTTTTACATAGTTTATTACACAAATAAATGGCCTGAGGTCGACATTGGTTCTCCTTAATGGTGTACTATGGTATCACCTAAAACGTTCAAAAAATGGCCAATGTTATACCATCCGGTAATGAGTCTATCTTGTTAACTATATGAGCGAAGGTTGCAATCTCATACTTTACACAAGTAAAGATGCTTGCTTGATTAGGTTGACCCATATAGGGATTAACAATGTCCTGATTATTCGGTAAGGACTTCAAGGATGGAACCTAGGAGATCCCAAGCTCCAGAGGAAGCTTGATACTGTCTGGAAGGTACCGAAGGAAAAGTCGATGTAGTTTTCCCTCTATATATTCTTTGTGCCTTCACCGATTTGATATCAACCGATGGCTCTGTCATGGGCTTAAAAGTACTCTTAGTTATCGATTGAGCTAGAGTAATCAGCCGACTGAGGGTAAACCACGACATAACGAATCGGGCACCTACAAAGAAATAACCCAATTTAGAACAATGTCAAAGGTCAGAAAAATTCACATGTAACTACTAGATGACCTTATTTTGAGTAATATTAAAGTTTTTTGCCCATAAAAACTGAACAGTGATGCCCCAGACTCAGTTTTTATTTTCGTCCCAAAATTTGTCTTCGAAGGGTTTCATTTCTCCTTGTTTTCATCTTGCACCTCTTTAGGTCACCTATTGTGGGTTGATAATTGTGGAATCCTATCTTTTGTATAGTCTACTACACAAAATAATGGCTTAAGGGTCCAGATCGGCGCTCGTTAGTGGTGTACTATGGTATGCTCGTTTGACTGCTCCCTTCGGAGTGACAATAAGCCTCGTTTTTCCACTAATGTGGATCGGGAAGGATTCCTCCTCTTTTCAAAGTCCTCAATCAAACTCGATGCTATGTTTAGAACATTAACAGTAGGTTGTCTGGTTTTGGTTAGGCCAAAAGTGAAGTTTTTCCTCAAAAGCTCTGATAGTTAGGTAACTTAACACATTCTACTTGACCTAATAGAGTTGGCTCTCTGTTTTTATATGGGCTTCTTCTAATGAATATTGCATATGTTGTTTGTTTGTTTTTTATAGCTCTTGATTGTATCACTTTCATACGTTTTGCATTTGCAAGCCTCTCTTTTCTTTCTTTGGTATGCAATGTGGTAACCAAGTCTTGCTAGAACCGGTGGAATAACCTTTCTAGGATTCTACACTTAGTTTCTAAGTTTGACTGCTCGCTTCGGAGTGACAACAAGCTTTGTTAATGTCCACCCTTTTCTAAATGAATTTAGTTCATTATGGCTAAACAAGAGGCACCTAACTCATGTTTGACAAAACAAATTTGTTAAAATCATCTCAATTTCTAAAGTGTACCTCTTTTCCATTTTTTACTCTATCTAGGCTAGGTTTGGACTAAATGCGTCATAGGTAAGTGTATTTTTTAACTCTTTTGGTAGTTTAAGTCTTGAGATTATTTTCAAGGGTATTTTTATATAAAGTACAAAGTTAAGGGGTATTCTGTATAATTTAGCCTTGAAATTTTCCAGACATGCATCTAATCAAAATTTCAAAATCAACAGTATACTTATCGAACCTCATTGAAAAAAAAAATCAACCCCATGGAGTCTAACTAACCGAATAATTAGTCTTCTAGTAGCAGTAATTTAACGCAGAAATAGAAATTAAAGGTTTGAACATAATTTCATGGCATTTCTATAAATTTATCACATGTTCTTTCTTCTTTTTTTTTTTTCTTTCCTTTTTTGATATAACGCTAACCATGTAGTTAAGCTTCTACCTGTAGTAGTTCTTTAAAATAGAGACGGAAACTATAGATTAACAAACAATTGGAAGGCTTCTTGATCAATTTGTCACACAATAAGATCATACTTATGTTCTTTTGGAAGTATGAAAAACGAGAAATCGCTATTTACCATAACAACAGTAACCATCCAAACAAATGAGGCCATAACAGGGACACGATTGCTTCAATGGATTATGGAATCAACAAAAGGTCAGAATATGGTTCTTACATGTGGTTTAACAAAACTTGTGTCAACTAACAAAACGGGATGTCAGATTGCAATTACTTGAAGAATCGTAGAACTACAATAAACCTCAAAGCTCTTAATATCTTATTGAAAAGTATATGTTGGAAATTTCAAGTGAGCTAATTTTGACAATATAGAATGAGCTAAAAGCCTAAAACCGTAAAGGTTACCTTCAGATAGACAACCCCAACTATTATTATGCAAGGAAAGCAATGATTTAAACAAGGTAGAAGCAATAACAAGTTAAACACCATAGAACTTGTAAATTTATGCATGAATGTTTGGATGGGAATGTTTGGGTGTGAAGGTTTGGGCGTGGAGAAATGAGGGATATCCTGGCTGTGGAAGGTTTATTTTTTAGGAAAAGTGTTAGAGTTAGTAGGCTTGTTATGCATTGAAAACTCAAAGGTAGTTTTGTAATTTATGTTATCCTAATTATTTCAAAAGACTAATTTTATATAAACTTGAATTTGATTCTTCACACTATACCTCCTCTTCAAGAACAGAAAAACGTGAAGCAATTGGCATTAGAAAAAGTGCATACCTGAAATATTTGAAGGCACACCAGGCACATAAGAACTAGCTGGTAACCAAAGAAACAAAAAACAGAGAGAGAGAGAGAGAGAGAGAGATTAGTTTCAAGTTCAAACAAAATAATGGTTCACATTCACATAAGTAATGTAATGGAAGGCTACTCATAGCCAGTATAACAGTCCTAAAATGATGGATCAGGTACAAAATTCTTTTTTCCAGAATTTTGAAGTATGAAGTCAACCACTTCTAATAATCAAATATAACCGGTACATTTGTCTTCTTTTCTTAAGAAATACCATTCCCTAACCACTATACTGCAACATATGAAATACTGAGATTTTTATGTGAGCGAGTGCCATGAAATTTCAAATGGTAGAAATAAATTCATCAAGATCTGGGTTGCCCCTACTGCTATTACAAAAATTCAGAGTTTCTTTTGGC
This sequence comes from Cucumis variabilis, assembly GCA_037974545.1. Lineage (NCBI taxonomy): Eukaryota > Viridiplantae > Streptophyta > Magnoliopsida > Cucurbitales > Cucurbitaceae > Cucumis > Cucumis variabilis. The sequence continues at coordinate 27,142 of JBBPDI010000001.1, forward strand.
CTGAAGATTTTTCTAGAAAATTCATTTGGAAGTTCAATGGTGCTGCTCCAATTACAGATTGCTCGACAAAGAGAATTCAAATAAGGCAACATTTAACATTGCAGCTTTGAGACTTGAAAAGAGAAACTGCAGGCTCCAAGTTCTAGATCTACATGAGTTTTTTAAAGCATTATTGTTTAATTAAGTCGTATATACTTCCACAATTTGGATAGGAATTTAAGTCATTAGGTGTCCTAAAGAATTTCTCAGTGAAAAGTTTAGAGAAGCTACAAACAAATGTCACTGCTGAACAACAATCATAGACATGGTTAGGGCTTTGAGCAGTGTGAACACAACTTAATAATAAATAAGTCGTCTTATTTTCATCATCAGTCAGAAGAATTCTTAAACTTTCTAAAAATAATTGTCAAATAATTGATTAGAGTATGCCATTTATTTGGCACCGTAAACCATACCAATACCCTAAACAAGACAATAAGGCAAACTTAAAAACAAAACAAAAACAATGATGATATGAAATACAACAAAAAAGAATAGTATATATTGTGAGTAAAAATAATTAACAAAATGAGTAGACAAATAAGATATTAAGATAAACAAGAGGTACGTTCTAACTGTTGTTTAATTCCTTATGTGAAATATAAGCCCAATTGCCCAAAGCAAGTAATAGAAAAAGAAAAGTCATCAACAGCTATAAGTACGTTGTTGTCCATGTATCCTGATTTGTGAGGAAACAAAAAAAAAACAATGCGATAAAGAAACCCTTAAAATGAGGGAAGCCCTACCTAATCGGCGGCATCTCGGGCAGAGTGATTGTTAGCAACGGCTTGCCATTCTTGGTGGGAGAGTTGAGGAGAATGCATGGTGAGAGAAGCACCACACGCTAAGGTTGTGGCTTCCATAAAAGGATAAAAGCTTGCGTCAATGCTCCAAATCGGTGTGTCTGAACCTCTGGAAATGTCCAGAAACCCTAGCTCCAGGGAGGGCCGAAGGAGACCCAGGAACTGAGGAGATGTGCGATGGGGCGCGGTGCAGAGAAGAAAGAGTGGAATCAGGCAGTGGCAGATTTGGAGGGCTGGAAACCCAATACATCGAGTAAGAAGAAAACGAAGAGAGCGAGAGAAAGGAAAAGGGAGAAGGAAAAGAGGAGAAAGGAACGCGTACGACGATAGGAGGGTCCAAGTGCCCTAATCTTAATTTCCCCCATATCCCTTTCTGCTTGTTAAACAAGAAGAAAGTGAAAGTAAGAGAAATAGGAGACAGCTTGCCATTAACGACTTTTTTTTTTTTTGGTTTTACCATATTAAACAATGTTGACCAAATTAAGAAATTTGGTCGACCATATTAAATAATGGGTGATTTGGATAATTAGGGTATTTTTTAAAATAAATTGAGAAAAATGGGCGAATTTGAACTATTTAGTTAGATGGGTGTGGTTTTTTTTTTATTAGGTGCGTCTCACATGAAAATAGGGCAAATCACAACATGAACGAGTGATTTGTTTGGTTGACCATATTAAATAATGGGTGATTTGTTTTTAAATTTTATTTTTGTTTTTGTTTTTTGAATTTCACATAAAAATAGGACAAATCACAACATGAATGTTCTATAGATTATTATTGCCTAATGATATTATTCTATTATTATTGCTTTTTGATATGTTATTACAAATTATTTCAATAGGGTTACAAACTCATTGTGATTAAACTCTAATCCTAACTTCAAACTTTTTTGGGTTACAAAAACATAATTTAAGGGATAGTTAGGATAGATTTATTTTATAGTCTAATCTTTTGTAATTCAGTCAAACTTTGGTTTAAATAATGCAATAAACCTTATTGTTTGGATTTTCCTACATTTTTCAATTTCTAAATTAGCTCATTGAAATTTTAAAATTAGAATATGGTGTATTTTTATAGTTCAAGTACCTAACATTTCTTTATTTTATTTTATTAGGGGAAAATTATTTAATTATTTAGCGTGCTTTGGTTTTCACAATTGAAAGATTTATTATACTCTATGAATGAATTTAATGTTAAAATCAAGTATATTTTACAAGAAAAAAAAATATTAAATTCTAAGTGTTTGGCCATGCATAAACCAAACAACTTGTGACATTCAAGACAAAATTAAGGAAGAAACAAACGTAACTTTCTTTCGGATTTTTAAATGGTCACTTTTTTTTGGGTATATGGTTAAATGCATAGCTACTTCCTAAATAATAGCAAATTGTGAAATTGTTGTCTCCACCAACAAAGTTTGAAGTTAGGATTAGGGTTTAATTACAATGATTTTGTAACTTTATTGAAATAATTTATAATAAAATATCAAAAAGTGATATTTTTTATTTTCTCAAAATAAAATTATCGTTAAAAAGAACTCCTATCCCTCCGAAAAAAAGTTTGGAACTTTTCCCTCCCAAAGAAAGTTCCAAACTAAAATAAGCAAAAAAAAAAAAAAAAAAAAATTAAAAAGAGAAAAAAGATTAAAAATTATATATATTTGAGTGTGTAATCAACCCCCTCTTCCTCTCTTGTTTGACAACATCTCACTAACTTATTCAACCAAATTAAGGTAAAAGATATCCATCATCCAAATTCATCATTTATCAAAATTAAACATAAGAAAATCAAAGTTTAAAAATTAATGTTTGGGGAGTTTGCAAAAATAGCAAAAAAAAATTATAATAATAGAGCTCATATCACTTATGTTTTCAAAATTGTAAAACTAGCAAATTTAAAAGCAGATTACCGTCTAATTACCATCATATTTGCTAAATTTGCAATATGCAAAAAAGGTGTTATGAGCTGTTTTTTCTAAATTTTTTTGTCATCTAATGCAATTTTCCTTAATATTTTTTAGAAAGAAAGAAGATGAAGAAACTAACTCATGGCATACATCTTTTGGTAATTCAAGATATTCAATTTACTATAGAGACACCTTCCACATGTTGCATGGAGAGTGTACGAGCACTTATTGGACCACTTAACTAGTATTTTGGGAATTTGTGACATTCAAGACAAAATTGGGGAAGAAACAAACATAAGTTTCATTTGGATTTTTAAATGGTCACTTCTTTTTGGGTATATGGTTAAATGCATAGATACTCCCTAAATAATAACAAATTGTGAAATTGTTATCTCCACCAACAAAGTTTAAAGTTAGGATTAGGGTTTAATTATAATCATTTTGTAACCTTATTGAAATAATTTATAATAAAATATCAAAAAGTGATATTTTTTATTTTCTCAAAATAAAATTATCATTAAAAAAAACTCCTACCCCTTTGGAAAAAAATTTGGAACTTTTTCCTCTCAAGGAAAGTTTGGGGGTTTGTGGTTTGAGGTTTGGAGTTTCGGGTTTCGAGGTTCAAGGTTCGAGTTCTAGGGTTTCGGGGTATCAGGTTTAAAGTTTTGGGTTTAGAGTTTAAAATTTACAGGTTTATAGGTTTGGGGGTTGGAGGTTTGAGGGTTTGGAGTGTTGGGGGTTTGGAGTTGGGGTTTGGGGTTTGGGGTTAGGGGAACTTTAGGGTTTACGGTTTAAAAAATCTTTAATACTCGTTTAATTTTAGCTAGATTTGTTAAATTTAATTAAGTAGATGCTTTGAATATTTTGTTATTTTTTAAAGGTATGGAATTTCAAATTGTTTAACAGGTGTTGTAAGATTGGCACTATTTATTTTTAGGGTGTTATGGCACTAAAATCTCTATAAAGTATTAGAGATAGTAGAGTTAGTTACTGATCAAGTTTTGGTAATGTTCCCTAAGTCAGTGTTAAGATTTTGGGTTGTTACCGCAAACCACTATAATATATCTTAGTGTCTATATCTTTTGCTTGGTTGAATTTGTTGCCACAAGTTTGCCTTATGTTTTTGGTGTTTTTAGGGTTCAATTTTTACAATATACTACAAATTGGTGCTGTAAGTAACAATATCCTCCCCTTCTCCTCCTCTAATTTTTTCTTGGATGCAGCCATTTCTAATTTATTCTTCAGATTGTTCGTATGTTGTTTGTATTATAATTTTGCAGAAGGATTGATTGAATACCACTTTGCAAAATTTGTGGAGAATGGTATCAATTTTGTTTACCTTGATATCTTCTCTATCCATGCAAATATATTCTTGTTATACTTCTGAATTTTGAATTTTTAAGGTATTGAAGAGGTTGTTTATTATACTCTTCATGTTGGTGGCAGGTTGATGTTCTAACTTCATAAACAAATTTCATTAAACAATCTAGTATTCTCAACCAGCAAGAAAAACTCAACAAATGCGAGAAGATTAAGAGGTGAAAACCACACTTTCTTTTGTTTAATGATTTTTCCTATCTTTATTTTTATTTTTAAAAAATGAAATATGTTTTTTAAATGGAAACAAGTTTTTTTCCATTATTTTTGTACTAAAATTTTTTTTATTAGGAATGGTACTACGTTGGTCGTGGGATGCATGAGAGGAATACCGACTTTATCAAGTAAGTATATGAATTTATTAGATCTGTATCCATAAAGTTAAGCTTACTTAGTTGACTTGTTAAGAAGGCATCAAAGTTATACTTGTATGATTGTTTGAGATTTTACACTTAAGTTTGTTGTGTGCTTCCCTTGCATCTTGCTTGACTGTATGTTTTAGATTTTTCTTTGCTTGGGACGACCAAAGCTTAAGTGGAGGGTTTGAATGTATTGGAAGCATGCTATCTTGGAGTTTGAATGTAAATCTTATTTCTTTAGAATGTCTTATTTTTCATGAGGAATTGAGTTGAATTCATCTTTTGTATATAGCCATGATAAATAAAATTGAGTTCAATTTTCTATTAATTCTTAGTATACAAGGTGCTAATCTCTTGATGGAAACAAAAGTTTCTTTCTAGCATATAATTCCTTCAGTTCGATCAGAGATCATGTCTTGATTGGTCTTCTTGATTCTTCTTTCAAGTTGAGAATAAGTTGCTATCTTTTTTGTTTTAAGCCCCTTTTTAACCATACCTTATTGAGATGTGAACTTCTGAATTTTTATTAGTATATGTGCTAAAATTTGAGAATAAGCTTCTGTCTTTTTTCTTAAGCCCCTTTTTAGCCATGGCTTATTGAGATGTGAATCCATGATTGAGAAAATGGTATGTGCGTTGTGAATGCTTGATTGCATGTATAATAAATAAGTGCATGGATACTTTTCCAGCTTTGTCTTCCTTTGTTGCTTTGTCGTGACTTACTTATGATGCACTTAGTCCAAACCTAGCCAAGATAGAGTTTAAAAAGGAAAGGAGGTACTCTTTAGAAATTGAGATGATTTTAACAAATTTGTCTTGTCAAACATGAGTTAGGAGCCTCTTGTCTAGCCACAATGAACTAAATTCATTTAGAAAAGGGTGGACATTAACAAAGCTTGTTGTCACTTCAAAGGGAGCAGTCAAACTTAGAAACTAAGTGTAGAATCATAGAAAGGTTAGCCCACTGATTCTAACAATGTCTAGTTACCACATTGTATACCAAAGAAAGAAAAGAGAAGCTTGCAAAGAAAAAACGTAAAAAAGTGAGACAATCAAGAGCTATAAAAAACAAACAAACAACATATGCAATATACATTAGAACTAGCTCATAAAAAAATAGAGAGCCCACTTGGTTAGGTCAATTAGAGGGTGTTGAGTTCCCTAACTATCAGAGCTTTTGGGGTAAAACTTTACTTTTGACCTAACCAAAACCAGACCATCTACTCTTAAAGTTCTAAACATAGCATCGAGTTTGATTGAGAACTTTGAAAAGAGGAGGAATCCTTCTCGTTTCACATTAAGAGGAAAACGAGATTTGTTATCACTTCGAAGGGAGCAGTCAAACTTAGCATTGAGTTTGATGAGGGCTTTGAAAAGAGGAGGAATCCTCTCCGATTCCACAATAGGGGAAAACGAAGCTTGTTGTCACTCCGAAGGGAGCAATCAAACTTAGAAACTATGTGTAGAACCATAGAAAGGTTAGCCCATCAGTTCTAGCAAGGCCTAGTTACCACATTGCATACCAAAGAAAGAAAAGAGAGGCTTGCACATGCAAAACATAAAAAGTGAGACAATCAAGAGCTATAAAAAATTAAAAATTAAAAAAAAAACACCAACCAAAACTCCAACCAAAACCTACTTTTTCCATGGCACAAGATGAAACTCACCAATTAATACCTCACCCCTCCAACTACAACCCATGCAAATTCGTGAAGAAATTCTTAACCTCCACCAACTTTCGTTAATTTTCTTAATTAAGAGGCTTGTTTTCTTTTGGTAAAAAAAAAGCTTCTTATAATTAAAAAAAATGCATCTGGTTGAGTGCAGCTTGTGGTTGAGCAAGAGACTGGTGTCATAGGCTATTTGCTAAATTCTATTTGAGTACACATATCTTATTCTTTGTTAACAGTATTATCGTGATTTTGATGAACAAAAGGTACTAGTTGGCTAATGTACATTTTCTAGGTCATGCTTTCATTTTGTTCTAGAACTGATAACTATTTTTTAATTTTATATATTTTTTCTAAGGGTTATTTTTCATTTAACGTTTAGTTGTTTGATTAAATTACATATTGGATAAAAGCACATGATATTAGGTCTTATTCTTTTAGTACGGTGCATTAACCATGACATGTAAAGTACTTTAGTTTTTTTCTTTGTGATGCACTGATACTGAGAATTTTGAGTGTAGAATACGACATCTTGGTGATGTACAAATTACACTAAATTATTTTGTAGTTATATTCTTCACATGATTTTAAACAACTGAAAGGCTCTTCTTATTTGATTCTGTGGCGGTTTCTCTCTACCCTGCCCTAGGCTGTTCCTTTTTTTTCTTCTTCTTCTTTGTTGATTTATACAATTTCTCTGTTTCTTATATAAAAAGAATACAATTATGTTGAGTAATTTTCTTTCTCCTCATTATTACTATTTTTTTTTCATAGTATGCTTGGTAGAAGTTGTCATCGAGGGAAAACATAGTTTTTTGAGCATTGGATTTTTTCTTCATCTTTATCATAGTTTCCATCGTTTATGGATATTTTTGGTTATGATGTTCCAGGTATATGGCCTTTTCAAATGCTCCTCATTATCCTTTATCCTGTTAACTATAATTTGCTAGCCTGTGTCTTGATGCTTGGGAGATTTCTTTTGTTTCTGTTTATGTGGTATAGCCTAAATGACAAAACAAATAATGATCCCAGAAATATAATCCAAAGGACATTGTTTCGGTTCATGTGTTCAATACAGGGGACTAGGTTGTCTACATTTTTATTTGTTTGATAATTATTTATCACATTGTTATTCTTGCAGGCTCTGACCATAATTGCATTTAACAATGGAAGCTTCGATATGAAGACACTACTTGAAGTTTTGAGTCTTGGTTCGACATTTGTTGTAATGAAGTTTATTGAGAGTATGTGCCATTCTAGTCATTTCTACCGAAAGTGTTTGAAGTTGATTTGTTCTGTTATCTTGTCTACAATAGATGGAAATAATTTTCTTGTTGTTCTAACATTTTCTATTTAACTGCATGGACTTGATCTAGGTGTTCTAGATATTCTAATGATGTATGGTGCATACTCTACTTCAAGGTATCTTGCTGTTTCTCGAATTTTTCTTCATTTTATTTCGTTAAGTATTGCATCAAATTCGATAACATTTCTTTATGTGTATGCATATTTGCTTTAATGTTTTTGCCATCTTTGGGTGGTTGCTTGGGGATCGTTCTGGATTACTCCTACTAGTATTTCTCCTGTCGGATGTGACCCTTCTGCCTCCATTACCAGATTATGTTGAACCTGGTAAGACCAAGATCACAAGTCTACCAAATGGTGTAAAAGTAGCATAAGAAACATCACCGGTAAGATGAGATGCCATATAAATATATATACTGGTTTTCTATAATTGTCGTGCTCGTGTTCCTTTAACAAAGGGGAAACTAAACTCTTATTTGTTCAATGCAGGATCCCGCCGCATCAATAGGTCTATATGTTGATTGTGGTTCAAGTTATGAAACTTTAGAAACTTTTGGTTCTATCCATCTGTCAGAATGCATGGCCTTCAAAACCACAAGTAATCGCAGTCACCTACGTGTTGTACGTGAGGTAGAGGCAATTAGTGGCAATGTGCTCGCCTTAGCTACGAGAGAGCAGATGGGCTACACCTTCAATTCTTTGAAGTCATATGTCCCTGAAATGGTGGAGCTGCTTATTGACTATCAGGAATCCTGTTTTTCTTGACTAGGAGGTCAATGAACAGGTCTCATAGGATTTCTTTCACTATGAATATCATTAATACCTTGCGCCATAAATTTCCTACTTACTGACTCACTGAGAGATCGAAGCTTGTGTTAATAGCTTTCAAGGGTAAAAGATGAGATTATTGAAGTTTCTAACAATCCATCTGGGTTACTTCTGGAAGCCATCAATGTTGCTGGTTACTCTGGTGCTTTGAAAAATTCTCTTGTAGCTCCCGAGTCTGCTATACATAGTGGTACAATTTTGGAAAATTTTATTTCTGTAAGTTGACTGGGAGCTTATATTATCATGTTTATTTTTAGAATTATTTTTTTAATAATGTTAATTATTTATTGGTCATGCTTCTTCCTTCAGGAAAATTATACTACATCACGCATAATACTTGCAGCATTTGGTGTTGAACATGAGAAACTCTTAATAAAGAAGATTAAGAAAAGAGAGGAGAGAAAGATAAACTTAAAAGAGAATACTTTAGGACCAAACAATCCTCAAGAAGATCCACCCTTAGAACCCCAAACCCAAACCCAAACCCCAAACCCCAAACCCAAAACTTATTGATAGAGAAGTGTTCAAAATATGTATCTAATAAATGCCAGATTTATATTTACTTCATACAACTGGTGTTTAACACATCCTTTGTTTTACTTCTAAACCAACGACAGAGTGTCTAACATATATTGAACATGGACTCTGGCCAACTAAAGTGTGTACTTCTTAACTAGTCCCTATTCGATGCTTAATTATGAAATTATTTTTTCCAATTCAAATTATAGATTAGTCTCTTTATATTTACTCAGTGAGAAGTCTCCTTTTTTGTTAAAGAAAAAATTGTACTCCAAATAAATGGCACACTGCAATAAATTATTTAACAATTATTTTTAGAAAGTTTAAGGATTCTTCTAACTGATGATGAAAAGAGGACGACTTCTTATTTATTATTAAGTTGTGTTCACACTGCTCAAAGCCCTAACCATGTCTATGATTGTTGTTCAGCAGTGACATTTGTTTGTAGCTTCTCTAAACTTTTCACTGAGAAATTCTTTAGGACACCTAATGACTTAAATTCCTATCCAAATTGTGGAAGTATATACGACTTAATTAAACAATAATGCTTTAGAAAACTCATGTAGATCTAGAACTTAGAGCGTGCAGTTTCTCTTTTCAAGTCTCAAAGCTGCAATGTTAAGTGTTGCCTCATTTGAATTTACTCTTTGTAGAGCAATCTGTAATTGGAGCAGCACCATTGAACTTCCAAATGAATTTTCTAGAAAAATCTGCAAGCCCAAAGAAACTCTGAATTTTTGTAATAGCAGTAGGGGCAGCCTAGTCCTTGATGAATTTATTTCTACCATTTGAGATTTCATGGCACTCGCCCACATGAAAATCTCAGTATTTCATATGTTGTAGTGTAGTGGTTAGCGAATGGTATTTCTTAAGAAAAGAAGCCAAATGTACCTGTTATATTCGATTATTAAAACAAAACTAACTGTGAGAATTTTCCAGAGTATCCATATACTACTGCTGACAAGTGGCTTCTCAAAGAGGATCATCCTCTTGTCTATCGGTAACAAGTAGTTGACTTCATACTTCAAAATTCTGGAAAAAAGAATTTTGTCCCCAATCCATCATTTTGAGATCCTTATACTGGCTGTGAGTAGCCTTCCATGACATTACTTATGTGAATGTGAACCATTATTTTGTTTGAATTTGAAATTGATCTCTCTCTCTGTTTTTTGTTTCTTTGGTTACCAGCTAGTGCTTATGTGCCTGGTGGGCCTTCAAATGTTTCAGGTATGCACTTTTTCTAATGCCAATTGCTTCACGTTTTTTTTGTTCTTGAAGAGGAGGGATAATGTGAAGAATCAAATTCAAGTTTATTTTAAATCAGTCTTTTGTAGTAAATCTTTATGAATTCTGAGGCTTTGATCTTTGCGTATTCCTTTTCTTTAATAGCTGAATCACGAAAACCTGTTTTCAAGCACATCCCTAAGGTATGCTATTATGTCATTGGGGATTATGATCATTTAATTTATACACCATTCTAGAAATGTTCACTTGATTGGATAACCTTCTCATCTGTCTTTGCCATTAGGGTTCATCAATTGGGTGCCTTTTTAGTATGACTTTGGATGCCCCCAAAACCCTAGTTTAAGAAAGTATGCCTCACGTAGGAGATTAAAAAAGGAGATATAAGTTAGTAGAACTATATGCTAGTTGGTGCATGGTAGCAACCCTCGGTCAATTACTTTTTTAATTTCAGACATGCCCAGACATAGCTCCCACTCCTGGAATACGAATCGTTTAGGTTTGGGAAGAAGAAATGAACTAAAACTAACATTTTAAAAGCCCTAAAACAAACCATCAACCCCACATTTTAGGCTTATTATTAGTGCTCTGTCCTTTTCTTTTTATTGAAAGTAACAACAAAGAACCAACACAAAATTTACATGAAAACCATAATACAAGGAGAAAAACCACAAAAGCGGGTTTTCTAGAAAAACTTAATAGGCAACAAGAGTCTGATTAAAAAAGGAAAGAATAATTAGGGTAACATAAATTACAAAACTACCTTTGGGTTTTCAACATATAAACAACAAGCCTACTAATTCTAACACTTTTCCTAAAAAGTAGACCTTCCACAGCCATGCATGATATCCCTCATTTCTACACGCCCAAACCTTCACACCCAAACATTCCGATCCAAGCCTTCATGCATAAATTCATGAATTCTATGGTGTTTAACTTATTATTTTCAATGGTAAGATTTGGTATTTGGAGCACTCTGTTGCAGACAATTACTATCTTCAAGAGTCTATTTAGATTACTAAATGTTCTTTTCAATTGATTATTGAGGCAATTTTACTCTCAATTTTATGAATATTTTCTTAACACTGATAAGCATTGTTTCTAGAGATATGGTATTCAACATGATCTATATGTGAGTGGTTTTATATATATTCCTTGGAGCACACATTCAACTCTTGAGCGTCTCTTTTTGTTTGAGTCCGGCCTTTGTTTCTGATTGATGTACCAAGTTCTGTACGAATTAGTGAAAAACATGTGTCGAAGTTTATGTTATGCTCAGTTTTCCATGCCATTTTTTCGTAGGCATATATGCCTCTGTCTTCTCCACGGCCCCTAGGTTGCTCTTTCCTGCCTTTTTGTGAAATATACTCACTATTTCTTATCCCCCAAAGAAAAGTCACCAAGTCAATCTTGACCAAGAACAAAGCGTTTGCTGATTTTTTTCTTACTAATTTCCCAGGAACCTGACAAAGGATGACGCAAGACAACAATTTCTTCGAATATTGAGAACACTTATGGGAATTCAGTTTTCTTTGACGTCCGGAAGATTGATGATCCCATTGGACTTCTACCTGGACGAATCATTTTCGGTATCAACAAGAGAGGGGTAATATAGGTTTCCAACGTGCACAGCTACTTTTTTTTTTCTTCTTTTTGGAGTTAAAGAGAATTCCAATTCAATTATTAACATACACAAAACACATAGAAATATTGCCAGTTTTCATATGTTTCAAAGCCATTCTTCCCTCAAAAGTTAGAATTCAAA
>JBBPDI010000001.1:44600-83337 GCA_037974545.1 Cucumis variabilis
TGCAGACGCGCCCCACCTTAGTGAGGTTAGCACGCGGCCAGCCCCATTCACTATGTCAATGGGCACTGTTGGGCTGTTTTGGACTGTTTGATATTTGTGGAAAATTTAAGGAAAATTTTGGATATTTTCACGTTCAAGAAATTAATTAAGGATTAAATATGATTTTTTTTTCAGATCAAGGAAGCTTAAGAGGAATCTCACGACCAAGCCTATATTCAAGTGACAGCGAGTAACAAAATATTTTAAAAGCTATTTATTAAACATGTTTTCAATAGCTTATTAAAATGATTTACCAAGCATAAAGTCCAAGTTACTATTCAAGTTATGATTTATGTAAAGTGTTTATGAACCGTTTTCAAGTTATACCATGTTTGAATGATTCATGATCAATATCAAGGAAATGTTCTCGTGTTTTCAAATGTTTTTATCCATGCTCGAATATTTCATGAAACTTATTGTATATAAGTGCTTAACTCCTTACTGATGGTAGAGTTGACGAGCCTATAGTCTATGGGCCATCAGAAAATATTTAATGCCTTAAAGGAGGAAGGTTAGCTAGCCATCGACTGTTCCGTCTTCAGACAAAGGGGTAAATACTGCCCGTGGCTATGAAGGATTGTCTTCGAAAAGCTATGCAAATGTTTCAAGTTTTATGTTTAATGATAAATATATTTAAGCTTTGGTTTTATACTAAAATGTTGATAAAACCTGTTTTATAAAATCGTTGCTCACTAAGTCTTTCGACTTACTCTTTCAAAATATTTTTCCACTTTCTAGGTACAAATTGTGGATCTCCGCATGCGGAACATACTACTGACAGACCAACTCTATTTCATTTCATGAAAGGATTCGCTTTACTTTAAAGCATTGTTGTGTTTATGCAAGAGTTAAACTTTTATGATTAATATATTTTTCACTTGGTATCTCTAAAAGGAAATTTCAAATGAGTCACACTACAGTTTAAAGTATTTCAAGTTCAAAGACTTTTGTTGTTTGATTGTTTCAAGTTTTCATGTCATGTGTCAGTTGAGGTTCTTTTAGAGGCAAACAGCTTCGGCTAACATCACGTGACGTCTTGGGACAAGCAAGCAAGTGCTTAGGGTGGGGTGTGACAATTTGGCCTCTTGTTGATGTCGCTTAGAGCTTTGCAAGTATTGCCTTTAGAAGTCATGATTTCTTCAAATGCTCTTTGCAAAATAAAGAAAGAGATGAAAAGCAGAGACTGTCCCACTGAGCATGCCATCTGTTCACACGAGATTTCAAAAAAAAAATGTAATTCTTGGAATTCAACTTTATATATTGATTTATAATATAATTGATACAATCTCTAATATTTACTTCTTTGATGCTTTCTGTCGAATACAAGTTAAACTTCTTACAACTTCTTGTTCCTTGATCTTAAGGAAGTTGTAATTGTAAGTCAATTTGAGTTTCGATCTTTTGGAATCCAAGGATGGTTTAATCTTCCAAGGCTTCAATCTTTGAGAATATGGTAATCTCGGTGTTGATAAGAACTTTCACGTCTTGAGAGCTTTTAGAAGTTTGAATCTTCAATTCTTCAGAGTTTTAATTCTTTTTTTAACCAAAAGATCCCCAAATGAATGACAATGTCTCTATTTATAGAGAATTTTTTATGGACTTTAGGTGGGCTTAGGCCCATGTGGTTGTTGAGCTTGGGCCATGTGCTTATTGGACTAAGGCTTGGGTCCATTTGTTGGTTGGGCTTAGCCTTGGGCCCATGTGCTTGTTGGACTTGGACTTGGGTCTATTATCTTTTTTAGTCCAATTTTTAAATTTAAGGTCTGAATTTGGTTGGATATGAGAACACTTAATTATCCAAACCAAAAAAATTATAATTACAACAATTTTTTCTGTGAGAAGATGGTGAAATTTAAATGACCAAAATTCTTGTTCAACAAGATAATTTTTCCATCTTTTAAAATTAGGAACTGAATAACATTATTTTATTTTATTTTTTATAGAAGAAATGTGTTTTTACTTTACATTTAAAAAACGCACAAATGCGTGGTCATTTAACGAAAAAAATTAAACTATGTTGTAAGTTGGTTTACAATTCTAATATAATTAGTTAATAAATACTTTGTATTTGTTATTGAAATTGAAACACAAATTTCAATATGCAAGATAGAAGAAAAAAGTTAGTGTCTTAACAACAGTCAAAATTTATGCCTACTTAAATTTTAAAGAATTTAAGAAAACTTTACCATTCAAAAAATGAAAAATGTGAATAAAAAATACATTGTATTTGCTATTTCATTTACTATGTAGAATCTTTAAATATCTTGAGTACTTGGTAGTTCACTACTCAAATATGTTGTACTTCCAGCAGCACTAGCCGATACAGAGTCAACAACCATGAATAAATCGTTAAATGAGGCACATATAGATTGAAGGATAGAAAAAGTTTAACTTGAATACATTCAACAAATTGTTGAAACGAAGATTGAAAAGTTTGATTCATCTAACATAAAAATTAGTCTTTACAAGCCATTATAAAAACTTGCTGAGAGCAAATAAATAGTCTTCTCATAAGATACTTTCTCATAAAAAGTGCACATTTCTTAATAAGGATATCAGATTAGGAGAATTCAAATGCTTCAAAATCAATTATTTTGGAATCCAGCTCTGACTGTTGGACCCGCTAAATCAAAATTAAAATACATTGTATTTTCCAAAGTGTTGGACATCACAAAGTAAACAACAACTCATATATCATTTTGAGGAATTTTGATAAAACCAGCATAAGCCACGTGGCATCCTTATCTTCAACAATTCAAATAAGATTATAACTATTGCAGCCAAGCCAGTAAATTGTCAGACAAGACACCAAATGTGAAACGTGAAAATTTCTTAATTTTTGGAATTTAGTAAGATTAATCAAGGACAAGAGAAAATTAAATTTATGGGAAAAGAAGGTAAAAATATTTAGAATTTTAAGTTTAGGTTTGAGAATAAGAGAAAAGTTGAGAAATTTGGCTAAGTATGAAAATTAGGTCATAAGGTGTTTAGAGGTTGTTTGGGTGAAAAAGAAAGACAAAAGAACTTCCAAGAGAGTGTCATTTGACGGCAAGAAGAGGCTTGAGAACTTCCAAGGCTAGGCATTTGGGCATGGTAGAGGTGGACAAGTAAGGGAACTAACCTCCAAAGATGATGCTTAGGCATTTGAGACTTGTCTTTGGATGGTCAAGGACCACGCGAGGGAGGTTTCGAGAGGTTAGTTGGGCAAAAGACATGGCCACGCAAGGAATGCTTGTAGGTGAGAAAGGTTCATGGCCACTCGAGGAAATGCTTAGAAGTTAGTTGGCCGAAGGAAGGGTGTCACGTGAAAAAGGCTTGCGGCCAAATGTGGGAGGTTAGCTAAGTGAGGATGGAAAGTGCACGCGAGAAAGGCTTGGCTAGGCGCTTGGCTAAGTGTTTAGATATTAGTTTAAGGCTTGTTCATGAAAGGAAGCAAGGCTAGGTGAGGAAGGATGTTAAGAAGCCAAGGGGTGTGCATGATGACTTGGAGGTTAGCCATATGAGTGGGCTCAAATACGTGGTATGATGTGTGATTCGGTCAAAAGTAAGTCCAAGTGTCTTAACCATGTCATCTTATAATATTGCAGCCAAGGAGGATGTGAAGGAGTTGTTGAGGTGTTAACAAGAGCTTAAGAAGTGAGTCTAATCAAGGATTAAGTGTCACATTTATCGCACGGAAGGGACTCTATAAATAGGCCAACTTCAGAAATAAACTTCTCACGACTTACTCGTAAAATATCACTTAAATTAGACTTAAGAGTTCCAAAATTTAGTCTAGTTTGTGCGAGAGGATTGCTATCCATTTTGGATTCAAGAAGGTTTGCAATTTGATCAAGGGAAGGCAAGAAGGTCATTTATCAGGTAAATCTATGCAAGGTGTACCTCTAGAGGTGTACAGGACTCATTGCTTGGAATTTTCCTTCGAAAATTTGAGGCAAGATAATGGAGGCAATTTAGAAAAACGTTGTAGAAGGAAGTTTTGTAAAAAATGTTATGGATTTTAGGTTATGATTTTTTAAAGATGGGTCATGATTCTGGAAGTTAAACAGTGTTTTTTGGGTAGTGGCCGTGAGTCATACATGTGTAGACAAGAATGGTTTGGCGATTTGATCATAGAGGTTATTTTGATTTAAATTGCACGCATATGACAAGGTCATGGCACAGTCGAATGACAAGATGAGCGCTCAAGCTACGCGCATGACACTGCCTTAGAGGTTAGCACGACACAGGGTGTTCGAGGAGCACCAATGCTGCACCATGCATGCGAGGGGCACTAGGTAGGCGACAAGCACACACGTGACACCTCTTGTGAGGTTAGCACGAGGAAGGCCCCAGGCCATGTGCGTGCAGCCAGCCTCCTGCACAATGTTAATGGGCTTCAATGGGTTGTTTTTCAAGGTTTTTATGTTGTCTCGATTTTTTTGGAAATTTTTAAGGAAGCTTTAGATATTTTCACGTTCAATGGATTAATTAAGGATAAAATATAAATTTTTCAAGACAAGGAGGATTAAGAGGAATTCTTGAGACCAAGCTATACTCAAGTAATTGTAAGTAACACAAGATTTCGAAATGATTTATTAAGCATGTTTTCAAACTTACAAGCAATAGTTTGTGAGTAACATCATGATTTTCAAAGTTTTTATTAAACATGTTTCAGGCTTTACAAGCAAAACCTCATAAAATGATTTGTCATACATGATCTCAAGTTCTTATACAAGTCATGTTATTAATAAATGTTTACTGAAATGATATTTCCATGTTATGTTATGATTTCATAATTTCAAGAAAATATTTCATGTTTTCAAATGCTTTATCCATGTCCGAATATCCATGAGACCTATTGTATACATGCGGTTAACTCCATACTGATGGTACGGTTAATCAACCTATTTTTACCTATGGACCATCAGGAAGGGTATTTCATTATGCCTTAAATGAGGATGGTTAGCTACCCATCGACTGTTCCATCTTTGGACGAAGAGGTAAATACTGCCCGTGGCCATAGAGGTCTGTCTTCGAAAAGCTATGCAAATTTTCAAGTTTCATGTTATGATTATTTACTAATAAATGTATCAAGCTTCGATTTTATACTAAAATATTTATGAAAAATTGTTTTATAAAATTTTTGCTCACTAAGTCTTTCAACTTACCCTTTCAAAATATTTTTCCACTTTCAAAGTGCAGATTGTAGGTCTCTGCGTGCTGAATATACGACTGTCAGGCCAACTTAGTTTTTATTATACAAGGATATTGTTTTGTTTCAAAATAATTATGTGATTGTTCAAATACTTATATATTCATGTTTTGTTCATTATCCATGTTACATTATGTAAAAGACTTCAAATGGGTCCACTATGTTTTAAAGGTATTTCAAGTTAAAAGACTTCTGTTGTTGATTGTTTCATGTTTCCATGTCATGTATCAGTTAAGGTTGTTTCAAAGACGAACAACTTTGACTGACATCACACCACGTCTCCGGATGAGCAAGCAGGTGTTCGGAGTGGGGTGTGATAAAAAAATATTGGAAGAGTTGGCTCGAACTCTGTGTATGTGGTCTCTATCTATGCAATAAGTCATTGGGTCATGGTCACTACATGCGAAGTACTCACTATGTACTTTTTCATTGCATAATAACAAAGTTCTCGTTGAGTACAAGTTTTCCTACTACTTGCCCAAGTATAAGCGAAACAATAGGTTTATCTGGGTGATCCAGAGTCGAACATAGGGAATTGATATCAAATCTTAGTTCTAGAATCTACTTCTCAATTAAGCAATATAAAAAAATAAAAAATTAACATATAAAAGAATATGAATTGGAAATAATGCTACTTACATATCCCTAGAGAATCTATAAAGGGGTGGAAATGGGTACAAGATGAATATGTGAACTAACTTGTATACGAGAAGAAGTGAAAGAATATTTATGCATTGTAACACGATTAAGCAATGTGATAGCCTTTATGCCATATAACTTACTCAACCATTTTATGATTAAGGCGTCCTCCTCTTGGAGTCATTAAATGCCACACATGGTCACCTTTCGGGATCCACGTGCCTAAGGATGATTAGGCGAGATATATCTAGAAGAGTTCACTTATGAGAAAACAACTACAAAATTGGCAATACTTGTCTACATTTTTTACCTGTCAAGTATTTGTTTACTTGACGCTTTCCAATGCGTCAAGTAATCCATTGTCAAGAATAAGGGAAGTTTACTTGACAGTTTTTAAGCGTCAAGTACAATTATACTTGACAGGTAAAAAGCGTCAAGTATATGAGATTACTTGATGCTTTTTATGCGTCAAGTAATCCAATGTCAAGAATAAGGGGTTTTTTGTTTGACAGTTTTTATGCGTCACGTAAAATTATACTTGACAGTTTTTAAACGTCAAGAATTTGTTTATTCTTGACACGTTTTGCATGTCAAGACTTTTTTTTCTCTTTCAAATGAAAAATTGTACAATTGAAATATTCATATAATTATATTGCACCTGTTTTGAAGTCCATTCACAAACACATAAGTAGAGCCTTTGAGATTACACAAATTTGCTAAACTATGCATATTAATTAAACAATTTGATCAACTCAAACTTTCCATCAAAGAACTAATATTTTAACAAATTGCATATATCATTGAACCATACATATATTTAGTCATTACATACTTAATTACAATAGCCCAAACTTCTACCAAATGATGATATTGTTCTACCTAGCTCTATGTCGAATATGAAAAATCTTAAAGTCTGTAAAATGTAAATATAAGGAAAAGCTAACAATTGGTCTATGCTCTGGATTTTTTCATTATATGTCCTTAATAAGTGTTTTCCTACATGAAGAAAAGAGCCAAAGTTTCAACATTAGACTGCATAAGAAATCAAGAATTAAGTTTCACTTTACGAAGTTCGTTCTTCAAACATATTATCTTTTCATTAAGAAAATACGTGTGTGGGCTATCATGTGCAACTATGATCATAAATGCGAAATAATAAAAATAGGTGGAGGGCAGAAGCAGCAGAATATTTAAGAGACGTTGCCAAATTTTTCCTAAGTTGACTAAGTAGTAAAACAATATCCAATCAATTTACCTATAAATACAGAAAACGTAAATGGGTGATAAGGATGGAGATTCAGGAAGTACTTTTACTTGAAAAAAGCATCCACGTTTGGCTAGATATTTCTTGATAAAAAACTTGGTTCTGCAACCACAACAAAACATGCTAAGAATAAGCCAGAATGGAAATATTGATGGAAATAGACATGTGAAAAATAATATCATAGATAGATTATAGAATGCTACTTTATTCCTTTTAGGGGCTTGTATTAGGGTTTAGAGTTGACCTTGAACCATCTGTACCAAGTGAGTTCAGACTAGATCCATTCTACTGTGTATTTCTGCATAAAGGTGGAGGAGCAATGGCAGATAACTGCAAGTTCTAACCAATGAGGTTTTAGTCCCAGACTGTGATGCAAAAGAGATGAGCATAGATAATGAGTAAAAGGTGAGTTATCACCAACATGCTAATATTCATCCTAAGACACCAAATGAAAAATATGCAAAGGAAAAAAGATAAAGTGGGGACATAATATAGAAACATAAATAGATATCCATAATATACCATCTCACCAATAGGCCAATATTTATCCTTTGACACCAAAAAAGATACTAAAAGAAAAAAACCTACGCTACAAAGTATGTTATTTACATAAAAAAAAAGGAAAACTATGCTGAAACGTTTGGTAAGAGGATGAAGGAAAGGAACAGAAACAGGGAAAAAAATCTGCACCTCAACAAGACACAGAGTCATTAATGCATAGTTCAAATAAACCTTGGCAAACAATCACCATCAACATTATAAGTATTATACTAGGGGTTATTTTCCATATATGCAACAGTTTCTATGTTCATAGGGCATGCGTCAACACCATGAGGTCCACCACAGCCTACACAACTCAACTCCACTATCTGTTACATTGTTTGAAAAGAACTTCCTGCAGCATTAACCTGCGATAAAGCCATGGACTATAAAAGTTTGTTCATTTTAGTGACTTGGCCTAGTAATGCAACCATAGCATTCCTATCGGATCCTTCTTATATTCTACCTTGTTGTCTTCTACTTCCCCTATTATTATTTTGCGAGCCGAAGTTGTCATCCCTCCACTCTTGACTATTGCTAGCCATTGCGTCCAACATTGTTTTAATCTGGTTTTAAAATGATCGAAGCATCCCACCTGTGAACACAACGTCAACAGATTGTTGTGTATCTCGCTTAACCCAAAATAGAATTGTTCCATCAAGACACATCAAGGAATGCTACGATAAGGACATCCCTTAATCATTCGCTTGAATCTTCTCTATACATCAATTAAATTCTCACTATCCCTCTATTCGAAGGTCATCATGTCTTGCCTTCTTCTAGCATTTTCAATGGGAGGGAATAACTTTTTCATAAACTTTTCAATCAGATTATCCCAATGGGGGAGCTTGTCCATTTGCTTGGCTTCATTGCATAGCGTGAGAGGGAATAACACTAGTCATAACTCATCGTGTGATATTTCTAACATATTAAACGACACATAGATGGAATAAAAATTTTGTATATGTTCGTAAGAATCCTCGCATGTTTGTCCTCCTAATTGCCCCACATTCTGAATCATCTGAAGCATCACTAGATTGATCTCAAATTGTGAATTTTCCCTAAACACAGGAGATGCTATGCCTTGGTTGAAATCGTACAAGTTTGGTGATACATAAAACCTAATGGGATGATCTAAATCATGGGCAAGATAAGTAGGGTTCTGATATAGGGCCTGTTGGTTGGCAGGATTATTGTTGGGATTCTCCATGTTTATTTGATTATGTCTCTGTCGTTGTCTACAATTCCTCTAAATGTTAGCTCAGTTTCAAGGTCAAGCTGAAATTCAGGTTGTTCATCGCACTCATCAACTTGTTCATGAACCTTTTAGCTAAAGTACGCAATTCGGCTGAAATTGAACTTATGCATAATTTAACACTAAAATTAGTTAAAAGTAAAAACTTTAGAAAAATTTCTTGGTAACAACGCCAAAAACTTGGTTGAGTTGATTTCATTCCATGCTTAAAGTCCCTCAAGTATTATATTCGAAGATTGTCATTACTAGCTCTAAAAGTACCGACTACCGAATGAAAAACTAGGATTATGCGATAAAATGTGTATTTCCAGTCATGTGTTGCTTCATGATAATAAAACACTGCCATGCAAGTTTTTTCCTCTCTATTGCTTAAGTATAAGCGAATAGAGGTTACCTGGTAAGTCTAGGGTCGAACACAGGGAATTTTAAGCTCCCATTCTATCTAATTGTGTGCAAAATCATGTAGTATAGGTTGTACAAAGAAAACATATGAACAGTATATGAAGTATCCTAGTTATTTACACTATGGTGCTTGGCAGTGCAAGGTGAACATGGAACTGTGACTTGGTAAACTATGATCTCACATATACAAGGAAGGGAAGAAAAACTGAATTACTAAAGAGATTGAATGACGCTTCACTAGTTTGAAGTGATACAAACATCTAGTAACCTTGAATTGAGGTAAGCACTTCTCAGTGTGATACCATACTTGCTCACCTTTCAGGATGCAAGCACACAAGTTACATAACATGTTATATCTAATATTCTTGAATATAGTAATAATAGTTAATCCTCATTTAAGGTACACCTATAAAAGCTTTGTGCCATACACATTGACCTCTCAATAATGTATGAAAAGGATGAGCTTAGCAATAAGAATGCATTGTTCCATTCTCTTCATCACTTGCTCAGCTAAAAGTGATTCTCAAGTAGTTGGTAATTATGATCTCTACTTTTTCTCTTCTCTCGAATGAACAAGGTAAAGATGCTCTCATTTAACTGAATAAACTTTTACTACCTACAATATAAATTCCTAAGTGTTGAATACATCATTCATTATTGTTTAGCTATTCAATCATACATATATGGAAGAGATATGAAAGATGGGAGAATGGAAGAAGAAATGTGTTGCTTTCATACATAATATTTTAGACCTCTCGACCATAACATCCTGTTTACAAAGCATCACAATATAAAAACACAAAAATAAAAGTACAGAATATTTTAGACCTCTCATTCTCTTTAGCTTTGATGTTTGTTTATATATGAGAGGATTAATGGGGGGGATGAATCTCTCTCTCTCTCTCTTTTGTTTTAAGCTCTCACCTAAAATATAAGGTACTAGAGAGAAAATGGAGAATGTGAAGAACTTGCTTCTTCAACTAAAGTGTTCACACTCTAAAATGGTAGGAAACTCTGTTTATATACATGAGGTGGCACCAACAAGCCGAAAGCACCATTAATGCTTCTGAATAGCGTAGCTATACTGCACCGCCTATTGGTTGGGGTTTCTATTTGGACTTAATAGTTTTGCATGTGTATAATGCAACTGTAATACGTCATTAAGTCGGGTCATTGCGCATGGTGTGCTCACCATATCTTCTGTATTGTGTGCTTTAATTCTAGGCGATAAGTCATGATCATAGCATGTGAAATGCTCACTATGCACCTCTTCATCGTATAATACATACCTCCTCGTTGAGTACAAATTTTCCTATTGCTTTCTCAAGTGCAAGCAAAACAGTAGGTTTACCTGGATGATCCAGAGTCGAAAACAGGGAATTGTTGCAAGATATTAGTTCTAGGGAATTACTTATCAATTAGGTGAATTGAAAGAATTAAAGAATAACAAATGTAAGAATTACTAACTAGACAATGAGAGTCTATAAAGCGAGGTTAAGAAAAAGGTATAATAATGCAAACTAACTGGTATCAAGAGAATGAAGGTAGGAATACCCACATATTATCATGCGATCAAGTAAGGAGATAACATTGATGCAATTTAACTTACTACCTTGTGATTAAGGCATGCTTCGCTTGAAATCATTATATGCCACACATGGTTGCTTTTCAGAGAATCATATAACCAAATATCACTTGATGAGCTATACCTAGAAGGGACTACTTATGAATCCTATAGTATTTCACAATTAAAGACGACTACCTCTTGATATCCTCAGTCCACACTTGCTCTCCTTTCAAAATGAAAATGTTAGAAATGATCTGGCAAAAAGGTGAAATTCCTCCTCGCATGCGTTAAGTACGTTCTAGCTACATTTCCTTTTAGGTATTTAGCAACTTATGATGGTCAAGCAATGACAATAGCACAATTTACACGATAAGATGTATAAGCAACTCTTCCTATCAAGACCTATCATCTACCTAAGCTATAAATAACACGTTGACTGGTGGAAAGAGTAGAAATGTTAGATTAAAAGATTATACTTATATAAAAATACAAAGAAAGTAGGCCTTAAGCCAATATAAAATATGTACAATATGAAGTATGAAATATAAAGAATGCAACAAATGGAAGATAAAGAAATGATCAATGTTACTAGTTAGGAGATCAAAAGGGATAACCGTCTTCTCTACCACAGCTACACGCTCTCCAACTGGCCCATTCAGGCCTTGCACCCTTTCAGGCACTCTCTCTTCTTAGTGATGATAAAGTGCTTGTATAGACCACTTTTTGGTGGGAATTTCTATTCCTCTGAGCATGTCAGCGTTGACTCTGGTCCTGTGAAGTCACATCAGTTCAACTACCATTCTTGTCTTTCAGTGAGCTTTCCTCACGTAACGACATGTTCCCTTGTCTAGGGTTGTTAATTGCCAAGTAGGTCTCCATCGTGTAGCCTCTGCGGTAGATGTCCTCTATGATTTGCTCCTTTCTTCTTTTCCCACTTATCCTACGTTTAAACATGGTAATCGCGTAAAGCAAGAATGATACTTATGTAAGTTGTTTTTCTAAATATTTATGAATTTATAATGGGAGTCATACACTTTGGTCCTCTTCTTATGCATTTTAACCTCATTATTCTAATAAGAAAAGATATACTAACGGATGTTTATACCCGTTATCATCTGCCCCAATTGTCCTTTTTCTGACATTTCTGCGAACCTCTTTTGTTTGCTAATGGCTTGATCGCTTAACATTCGTTTTCTCCCATAAAAGAGGTAAGCAAAATCTCCTCGCGTATCTTATTCTCTTCGCTGAGCTTCACTCTTCCTTATTTAATAATCTGCAATAAGAGCACTAAAAAAGGATAAAACAGGCATGAAGTTCTTTTACTGTAAACTTTTCGTAAAGTAATTAAATCGCCTTCTTATTCTATCTATTTTCTCCTATTTTCATGTGGTACAACTTCATTATTTTATTTAAGAGGCTATAATAACTTGTATTTCTACAAGTTATCAACCTTTAAACTTACTCTTAACTAAACATCAATAACATAACGAAAACATAACATACATTCAACTACTGATAACACAACAGAACTGTAGTGTAACCCAAACTTACATAATATAAAACATCATGAGTCTAACATCGACATATATACAAATAACTAACATCAAAGTTAAACTTATCAGACTTGGACACCCCATAATCAAAAAACTCCAAGTTTAAATACAACCCAAAAGACCAACTCAAAACTGTGCCACTAGCATATCGACAAATGAAGTCAGATACCAATTTCACGATCTCTACCTGCAAAGTTAGAAAACAATTTGAAAAGCGTGAGCTAAATAGCCTAGTGAGTGACTAAATGAATACTAAATATGCTTTCAAGATATACCTTGGCAAAACAGTTAAAACATAACTTATGAAAATGTAAAGCTTAGAAAATGTTTATAAAAAATCCAAACGTTTCTTAAAATCAAATAATTGTCAAGAACTTTCTCAATTAATACAACTCTAAATATTCTCTTTCTTGCTATACAGTAAATTTTCATGTATCAATCGAGACGATTAACTAGGCATAGAAACCCTATCTTGTGATATGATATTTATAGGACGAAGATTCTAGACATCAGTAGTGCCTTATCCTGTAGATAGCTAGGAGATGAAAAGGCTAGGCATCCGTGGAGGCCCTCATCCTAAACCTAGTCACAAATGGTGGAGGAAATAGGTATCTACTGAATACCCTCACCATAGGACCTTTGTGCACCAAAACTATAATACCCCCGTAGGGTTGCTATATGTATCTCATAATAATAATCTTGGTATAGACTTAAAACATATAAACCACATGTTTATGGAAATCTCATCCATAAATCTCAAATGATGCTTAAAATTTGCATACTGAAATCATTTACTTGTAAAACATATTTAACTTATAATCTTAAACTTAAATAACACTTTGTATACACAAGGAATTTACTAAAAATCCATGCTTGAAATCATAATAACTCCCTCAAGCGCAAACATTAAACATCTACCTTGGACAGCATATTTATAAAACAATGAACTTCAATCACTTAGAAATTATTTTTTAGAACATTTAAAAATCACTCGCAGATACTTGCTTAACCCTTCAATCTATAGATTTGTCCAATACTTTCTTGTCCTAAAAATTGAGAATTTTAACTTAAATTAATCTTCTAGGATTAGAAATTATCAAATAAAACTCCAAAAAATCCAAAAACTTCAAAACTTGTCAAAATTAGATGTCATGGCATTGCTGACCGTATGGACTGGGCAGCAGGCATGCACGCTTATGTGCAGACCATCAGAGGATCTAGCCACGTGCATGTCTGGCCTCACTGCGTGCTTGGGTGTCGGGCATCTCGCTTTGCATGGTCTCGTGTCGCGTGTCGCGTGCACACACGCATACCCTTGCACGCATGGCCTATCGCATAGCCTTTCACGCACCCCCTTGCCATCTGACTATGCTTTTCGCCATCTCGTATGACACACCAACACCCAAAAATAACCTCTTCTGCTTACCATGGGCGATCAACAAATCCTTCCACCCTGATGTTCGACCAATCTCAACAACAACCCAGAACACTGAAATTTTTCAAAAAACTACTATCAACTATAAATGTCCATAACTTTTAAACCAGAACTCAAAATACAAAACTTCCTTCTTCAAACATTCTTATAAATGTGTTAACTATCTTACCTCAAAATCTCAGCTTCAAATTCAAAATATTGAGTTCTATAGTCTGCAGAAACTCAATCTTCTTCAGAATCCTTCAAAATTTGACCTTCAAGTGTTTATCAACATCATACTCAACCTTCCCTTAAACGCTTTTGTCTGGTAACCTCACACACAAAAATAAACTCACAAATGAAGCTTCTCCAACTTAAATCACTCAATTTTCACAAGATAATTGAGAGAACTTTTGTTATGAAGTGAGCCTATTTATAGAGTTGTCTAGAAACTGGAATTTGTCACCTCTTACTTGCATAGAACCCGACCTTACATGCTTACAACACCTAGAAATCACTTAACTGACTACCCAAAATGCTTAGAAACTCTCTTAGTCACCTAACCTTCAACACTCCTCGCTAAAAGCAAAGTCTTCTCACTAAACAAACCTCTATCACTTTGTCGCAAACCTTCCCCCTCTCACACAAGCCTTGCACCACCAACCTCTCTTGGCCACAAGCATCCTCGCATAGCCAAAATCTCCTCGCCAAGCTCACAATCACGACCACACAAAACAAGGCTTGTCGCGTACTAGCCTTCAACACCTAGATAACCTTTTTGGAGGTTATCTCGCCTAGCCTTAATGCCCAAAGCCAAGTAACTTCCATGTGCAACCTTGTCTCTTAGAGTGTGTTTGGGGTAAGGGTTGAGTTATGGGGGGTTAGGGTTATGATAAAACTAGTTATATGATAAGATGTGTTTGGGGGAAGGGTTATGTGAGTAGTGTTATGATAGTGTTATGATAAGATATGTTTGGGGGAAGGGTTATGTGAGTAGTGTTATGATAGTATTATGATAAGATGTGTTTGGGAGAAGGGTTATTTAGGTAATGTTATGATAGTTTTATGATAAGATGTGTTTGGGGAAAGTGTTATATTGGTAGGGTTATGATAGGTTTATGATAAGATGTGTTTGGGGGAAGGGTTATGTTGAGTTTCATGTGATGTATTTATTTTTTGTAATTAATTTTTTTTATGAAATTCATATTTAAAATTCAATAGAGATACATTGAATAATTTTTTTGTTTACAAAATCGTCCGACGTTGCATGAAGCAATTGATTTAATTCGTGCATTGGTAACGTCCATATGAACTAGTTGGCAATTATTTATTACATTTGATTATTCACAATTTCAATTATTTTTTGTGACATACCACGTAAAAGCGAAAACATGATTACGAATATATATATATGTGTGTGTACATATATACATATGTATATATACATATGTAGATATATATATATATGTACATATGTATATATACATATAGGAAATAAACTACTCCATACATAAATGCGTTAAATAAACATGCATAATCTAAACTACAAACATGAAAGTTTAGAGTCATTACAAAAGTAATTCAAGAACAGTTAACAGGTAGAGTCATAAAAAAACATTAACAATAGTCCGTAGAATGTGAAAGAAACAATCAGGTAGCGCCTCGTTGGATCACCGTGCAGTAGTCAAGCTTCTCGTTGTCTGACAATTCAAGAAAACCCTTTAACTCAGTTAAATTGTTCATCAGTATTCGGTTACACTGTGTCCTCTCCAACCTATTAAGCTCAGGTATGGCATGCAATGCTCGAACGACAGCCCTACGAGTAGTGCTTTCATCCTCGAGTGCCAAATGCGACCACTCTGCAATGAGAGCTGGTTGGTTTGGCAGACCATGGCATCATGAATGACATCAACTGTGTCCACATTCAGTCCTCCTCGCTTTCTCTTTGAGCCACTCGAACACGTCCTAGAATCGCTTGCTCGACTAGGTCGTACGATATCGTCAAGAGACATGTTAAACCCATGGCCGAACATAGAAGGAATTTCCATATCGTTAAGATCCACGTGTGCAAAGGCCTCAAACCTGGGCAAAACATTCGACTCGACGTCGGTAAAGGACTCTACATGCGCTCTCGTTGCCCTATCTTTTCCAAAACGTAGGATAATTCATCGTAAAATGGGAATGGCATGTTAAGGAGCCCTTTGGCTGCAGGATGAGTCTGCGTACATGAACGAAATCCCGAATGTTAGAGACTAGTGTCAAATGTTAGTAAAAATTAAGAACAGTGTACAGTTATACTTTTTACATACCCTGACCCAGTTGTCGAACAAGTCTTGCTCAGCCACAATGCAGTTTGCATCCTTGTTCCAGTCGAACCCACTACATGCGGGTCTCCGCATTTTTGCAATTGCTTGGTAGGAGCGCTTCAATATCTTTATCGACAATCAATCACAGTAGTGGCATGGACATTGCAGCTCGGTAACTTGGACTCCATCATCCGAAGAAGCTGGGACAGATAGCCTTGTCTAAACGTGTCGTTGTCTGACTTCCATCCACCCATTGAGACCAACTCCACCAAACACTCTACGAGGGTTCCCTCATCCTCTTTTATCCACATAGGCTTCGGTGCACGTGACGAAGTTGTCATACTAACAATTGAAATGATGACACACAAATCAGTAAGTTCAATATGTACAACTGCAAGATTGTGACATAAAATGACAATTTAAATATTAACTTTACTTCTGGAACCATATTAAATTAAACAGACGACAAACCCTATCGTCTGCTGCCATTTCATTCCTCTACTGAGTCCATTCGTTGGAGTTCTCAATGAAGTGAATGTCGTCACCTCCGATCGTAGCAAAGTTTGAGTCTCCCTCGTCCAGTTCGTCCAAAAAATTGACATGTGCTATCTCTCGGTTTATGAGATTGTGTAGAAGGCAACATTTGGATACCCTGCGTCGCATAGATAGTAAAACCCTGAAACAATTTCATGTCGTCTTAGTATGAGCATATGCAAATCCATATATTTCATGTTGTTTTAGTACGAACACCACTTATCCTTCGGAACTTGCAGTTCGTTGGGTCGTGATATAGCATCGTGGAGTATGTGGGAATCTGCTGCCAATCGTTCCCAGCCAGCCAACATGTATACGAATTCACCTTTCATGTCACAAACACTGAGCACGTTCGTGACAACTTTGCCCTTACATGTTCTATACCTAGGACGATCATGAACGGGCACGTTCACCTTTATGTAAGTCCCGTCCAATGTCCCCAGGCAATTCTGCTTAATTGAAAAAGAAATGCAGCTAAGTACTATGCCATCGGCCTACCTTATCATAATGGATTAAAAGACTAGTCAAACTTCGAAGCACCTCCATCGTGGATCATTGCAAGTGTTTGTTACTGGCTGTGGTTTCTTCAGCAACTCATCCAGTTGTATCATAGCTAACAACACGAGGTTGAAATGACGAGAAATAGTCTCTTATGATCGCATGAAATCCCGCTGAATGACTCTATTCTTGACATCGTGCGTCAATATATGCAGAAACATTGCAACCATCTCCTCTACATCGACGATTTTGATCGATCAGACCAAAAATTGTCCTCAGTAAGTGACATAGAATGGAAAAAGTTCGTCTATCCATTCTCGTACTTTGACGACATGCGAGGTCGGAGGAGTGGATCATACGGAAGTATGAAAGCTGCTTAATTTGATCCCTAATTTTGTACGGTGTATGTGTCACCCGCTTATTATCGTTCCGTAGTGCCTCTAATAGCAGTACTAACTGATTATGGGTGGATGTGAAGACAACTAGTATAGTGTGAATGTTTTCGTTAGCCATTTGAGGGTAGCGACTACGAACCTCACGATCTAGTACACCTTTAATGTATGCATTAGAATGAAAGACATTTATTTACTTTTAAACTATAGATATGTAAAAGGAACTTATGTGTGACGAATATGTTGCTACTATGGGTATGTACTATACATGACGAAAATGTTTTTCCAAATTGTGCTGTTAAGTTTGAAAAGCGTTGCTAATATGGAAAAAAACAGTCGTGAATTATTTTTAAAACTCAAGTACGATGTGGTCATTTGTTTTTTATAATGTTTGTGAAAACTGTAAACCCATAATGTAGGAAAAATGAATGGTCAACTATATCTATCTATTGAGTTTTGCGCAAAGAAAGTGTGACTTTCACATACTATTAAAAATTTGCTATATTTTTCCTTATTTTTTCTTTTGTGCATACTATTAAACATTTGTATTATTTTTCCTTCTTTTTTCTTTTGCTTATTCATATTCTGTCTTTATTTGTTTTAAAAAAAAGTTAGGTTTTCTTCATTTTGAAAAAATTCTCAATTGCTAACAAATTTGTATTATTTTTCCTTCTTTTTTTTTTGTTTATTCATATTTTGTCTTTCTTTCTTTAAAAAGAAATTAGGTTCTTTTTCATTTTGAAAAAATTCTCAATTGCTAACAAATGTTTATGGAATTTAATTAATGACAAAATTTTGTGATTTTTTCATTCACATATAAATAAGGTTAGTTATTTCCTACATTTTCTTTTGGAAATCTTGATTGGAATTTATTTTTTTGAAGAGGAAACTGTACAATTTTTTTTTAAAAAAAGGATGAAATAACATATTTCTTAGTTTGGTAGGAAAAAAAAAAGGAAAATGCTAGGAAGTGGAGTTTATGTTAAAATTATGCTTTTTCAACCAAAAATGGTTTTATTTAATGGTAATTTTTTTTAATATTTAGTGCAAAAATAAGTTTCTAAGTGAAGAAATCCATTGGCATTTCAAGTTTTCATATTATTCATCTTTTTATGAGGATATACACTTTATTTACGATTTTTTTGAAATTGAAGATAATTTTTGAAAACCGAAACAAAATGGAAGGTGTGAAATTGAGATATAGTTTAAAACATAAAAAAACAAAACATAATTAATCAATAACCAGTACGGTCCTTAAAGTCCGAAATACAATCAAGTATAATGCAAAATATTAAACGACAAGATTTAAAAATAAAGTAGTAGAATAGAAGGCGCCAATGCCTTATACCTCTGTCGATCAAAGTATGAAGTCGGATATCCTGTAAAGAAAGTAAGGAAATTAGTGTCCCGACCTAACACAACTACGCATAAAAATACTAGAAGGATGAAGTGTATCGCTTACGTACTGTATTATTTGGAGGAATATCGATGTCGAAATGAAAAAACAAGATACATTAAAATGAATGAGCAAATGAGCCCATGTTAATTTAAAACAAGCAGTGCCTCAGAGGAATTGAATCTGTTCGATGTAACGAACTGGATCCTATTTGTACAAACATGAATACAAATAATGCAGAAAAGTATATATAGTTATAGAAATGCAACCAAATAAGTATACAACATGAACACATAAAATGTATACCAAACAGTCATAAAACAGCAACACAAAAAATATATATGAAGTAATCATAGAACATGAACATCCCTAGAAGTGGCTATGGACAGTGAACATGAGATGGGATGAAAGAAATCATGAAAGGTATGAAATGGCAGTGGATAAGGTTGTGTATAAGAAGGTATATCCTTCAAATAATTAAGAAAGTAATGGCCCATAATATTCCTTAAACAGAACAGATGAGGATTGAACAGTAAAGGACAGATTCTTCTTAACATAGATATGACAAAACAAATAAGAAGGACAAATGGAACATCAAAAGAAGAAAAGAAAGTGAACTTACCTACCAAATGAAGAAAGAACAGAGGAGGAAAGGAAAACAACACACAATAAAATACAACAAATGAAGTGCTATATATAGAGGAAGAAAGGGCCAATAAAGTATGTCTTTATTAACCCATACCAAAAAAATAAAAGAAGGGAATCTCTGCAAATGACAAAAGTGTACAGAAAAGGGAAGGACATAGTCAAAACCTACCACACTAAGACAAAGATAAGCTATGAGTAGACAAATGCGTGAAAAAGGAAAAAGATGTAACACAGACATTGCGGTTTTAAGGATGAATGGATGAGATTTGCTTACAAATAAAGAGAAGGGAACACAACATGCTTCCAAATAAAGAGAGCAGACTTCACAAATGCAGAACCAAATTCAGAAGGCATCGTAATTGCAAGTAAATTGGAAGTCTGAACATAGTTACTCAAATGCCAAATTAAATAAATATGACAACATATTTATGAGGGATCAAATTTAAAAAAATGCCCCAAAATGCAGTGTTCACATTGATAGGCATAGTAGCAGGAAGAAAGTGAAACAAATAGGAGTAATTAGAAACATGGAAAAGGACATAGTTTCAAACAGGGATGTCGAAAATTCAAAAGTATAGAAGCAAATTAAAGTAAGAAACAGAACAGCTAAGAAATAATTTTTCAGAGAAGTACATAAAGAAAATTAATTACAAAAACAATTATAATTCAGACGATTATAAATTCAAACGAGATGCCCGAGAATGAAAAATATGGTTGTAAATTAAAGAAAAAAAAACTACTTCAAATAATTATTCAGAGAAGCAAATAAAGAAACATAATTACAAAAATATCTATAATTGGAAGGATGAAAAGAAATCAGAAACATGGGAAGCGAACAACATCAATGTGATTTCAAATGGGGATGGCCGAATATGAACAAATATGGAAGTGAACTGAAGTAAAGAACAAAAACGATTACATATAATTATTCAGAGAACAGAACTAATCACAAATAATTATTCAGACAACAGACCTAATCGCAAATAATTATTCAGTCAACAAAACTAATCATAAATAATAGTTCAGACAATACATATAATCCTCATCATCGGCGAATATACAAATTGAAAATTGAAGCCATACCTCCAACCCTACCTTGCTCGAACATCCCAAATGCAGAAGATGATAGTATCCATAGTGTAGGAAGTGTCCAAATCAGAGAAAAAAATACCCAATCGGCAAATGGGAGTCCAAGCGGCAAGGGGAAATGTAAGGGAAAAACCGAGTCGAATTGCATGTTCATCAAGAACAGTGGTGAAAATGCAAGCGGTTAAGTTTCGGAGGCAAAGTGTAAAATCCAGCTGTTCAACAAAATCAAAAGAGAGACCCATTTGTTTCGAAGGCAACACTGTGAGCGAAGCTTTCAATGAAACTTGGGAGGACGAAGAGTGGGAGAGAAATAAAAGTAGAGGAAGATAGTTTGTATTACCCAGAAGAAAACGACGGCCAAAGAATGAATAGGTTGAAGATGATTTGAGGAAAAAAGGGGGAATTTCTTTCGGCAATTAAACCCAAATCAACTTAGTTGACAAGGATTGAAGAGAGGGGATGATTTCGTGTGGAGATCGGAAGGATTAAACGGGTTTAAGGATGAAGTGGTGTCGAGGGATTGAGGACGAGTGGAGAGGGATGAAGACGAGTTGAGAGCAAATAAATCGAGAGGCGTTAAGGATGGAAGACGACAAAGTTAATTGTGAAGACGTGTAATGGAAACCCTAAAACTAGGGTTTCCATTACACGGGACCCAAACATGGGTTAGGTTATTATAACCCAAGCCCACAATAATAAATTGGGGCCCAAACACACCTTAAATGTTAAACCCTAAACCCGATATCCCGAAACCCTAAAACTCGAACCTTGATCCCCAAACCCACAAACCCAAAACCCCTAAACCCTAAATCCCCAAACCCATAAACCCATAAATCTTAAATCCTAAACCTGATACCTCGAAACCCTAAAACTCGAACCTAGAACCTTGAAACCCTAAAACTCAAACCTTGAACCCCAAAACCTGAAACCCTTAAACCTTGAAACCCGAAACCCCTAAACCTCAAAACCCTCGAACCTCAAAACCCTAAACCCTGAACCCCTAAAATTAAAAGGCTTGATTTTTTTTTTCCATTTTAGGTTAGGGGCTCAAGCTTCCTTCAATCGTTTTTATTGGAAAATGAAAAATAAGACCTCTAATTTTTATTGGAAAATTGTAAAAAAAAAAAACATTGGAAATTTTTTATTAGAGTGTGCCTCTTGAAAAGATGCACTCTACCCATTTTTTTTAATTTCACAAAAAAAATAAGGCAAATCATTCTTTTCTATCTCTGAATGAGAGACACATTCTACCTTTATTTTTATTTTTCTAATTTTTCATTACTATTAATTGATGATTTCTTAATTGTATTATATATTTTTTTTAATTTTTTCACAAATTCATAAAATACTAGCTAAGTGATCCAGTAAGTGCTCGTACACTCTTCATGCAACACGTGAAAGGTGTCTCTGGAGTAAATTGGATATCTTGAATTACTAGAAGATGTATGTGATGAGTTAGTTTCTTTATCTTCTTTCTTCCAAAAATCTCTAGTCCTCTGGAATCACTTGGGTATGATCCTTTACTTCTACTTTCTACAGTAAAAAAGTAAATTAAAGGACTTTATAAATTTTTTATATTAGAGCTAAAGGTAAGAACTTTCTTTACTTGAACTCTCTCTTTGAATCTGCAACTTTGTGATTAATTGTGTGATTTGATTTGATTTTGTTGCATACATAATACACCAAGACGACCTTTTCGATTTGCACACAACAACAACAACAACAACAACGACAATAACAACAACAACAACAACAATCACAGCAACAACAACAACAAAAAAAAAATAACTTTCCTTTCAGTCGTCGTACGCCTTCCTTTCTCCTCTTTTCCTTCTCCACTTTCCTTTCTCCATTTATTTTTCTACTCGTTTTGTTAATTATGTTTACTCACAATATATACTATTCTTTTTTGTTGTATTTCATATCATCATTGTTTTTGTTTCGTTTTTAAGTTTGCCTTATTGTCTGGTTTAGGGTACTGGTCTGGTTTAGGGTGCCGAATAAATGGCACATTATAATCAATTATTTGACAATTATTTTTAGAAAGTTTAAGAATTCTTCTAACGGATAATGAAATGAGTATGACTTCTTATTTATTATTAAGTTGTGTTCACACTCCTCAAAGCCCTAACCATGTATATGATTGTTGTTCAAGAGTAACATTTGTTTGTAGCTTCTCTGAACTTTTCACTGAGAAATTCCTTAGGACACCTAATGACTTAAATTCCTATCCAAATTGTGGAAGTATATATGACTTAATTAAACAATAATGCTTTAGAAAACAGGAGTACATCTAGAACTGGGAGCGCGCGGTTTATCTTTTGGTTCTAAAATTTGTTTTATTAGGAATGGTACTACGTTGGATGTGGGATGTATGAGAGGACTACCAACTTTACCAAGTATATGAATTTATTAGATTTGCATTCACTAATATTCCATTGGGATCCCAAATACACGACACACAAATAAATTTTGTTTCAACTTTGCGATATTAGGTTAGAATGTGTTGACTTCCTTCAGTATTAGAACTTGTGTAGGGAACTCTTTGCTTTTAGCCTAAGCAATAATAGCTCAAAAAAATAAGAGAGTTAAGTCAATAGCTAATAGCTTTAGATTGATTGTTGAGGCATAGAGTTAAGCTTGCTTACTTGACTTGTTAAGAAGGCATCAAAGTTATACTTGCATGATTGTTTGAGATTTTACACTTAAGTTTGCTATGTGCTTCCCTTGCATCTTGCTTGATTGTATGTTTTAGATTTTTCTTTGCTTGGAACGACCAAAGCTTAAGTGAGTTCAATAATTCACTGCTTGCTGATTCAGTAGGTTCCTTTATGTGGGCCTTTTTTTCTTCATTTTAACAATGGTGTCACAGTTTGATCCATCTTTGGTCTTTACTGTTAAACTTAAATCTCTTATGAATAATTTGGTGGGTGCAATGGGTAATTATTTTTCTTGATCTTTATTATGTGATTTGGAAAGATTGTTACCCTAAAAAGATTACTAAAAAAAAAATAAAAAATTTCATTTGCAGCGTCATATGCTTTCTATATGTGTTCTTCTTCTTGGTGTCACATGTCTCACCATTATCTGAACCTCTTATTCATTTGTTTCTGCACTGCCCTTGTGTTTGATGCTGTTAAATTTTAAAAATGTAGAAACTATTTTTGAGACCAATTATTAGATATTGAAGAATAATCAATAACTTCGAACACTTGTTACTTAACGTTTCTTATTTTTCTTTTTCGATTGCCAAGGGAATGTGGTTTTAATGAAGAGTATAACCATTTCGTGAATAAGAAGTTCTAGACAAATTATTTTAAGATTAAAAGTAGTAACTTTAACTAAACGGTTAGATTTGTTAAATAAAAAGAAACACTCTTGGAATTTTTCATTTTGAAAATAAATTTAGGATACTGTAAACAAATACATTTTGGATTGTAAAGAATTTTCAAGCGTTTTCCCCTTATTTGGTCAACTTCAAGGAACTAGTTTGCCAAACAAACCCTTAGTTTGAAGAATTGATAAGAAACTTCAAGTAGGATCCATGCGTGTTTTTTTCATACTAGTATTCCTTCCTAATGATTATATTTTCCTTGGTTTTTGGCAGGTATTATTCTGGAACTGATTCAAAAGGTTATAATGGCTCCAGTGATTGCTGCAAATCTTTTGACAAGCGTATTATCCATAACTAATCTATTCAAGAATTCTGGGTATTACAACTGGTTTCAGAAACATCGCAGTGAGGTAAGAATTTTAAACCTAATTTTAGTTTTGCTTGTTTGAAATACTTGTGTAGTTTAGGGGATGTACTCTCGACTGTGTAAGTCCTAAATTATTTTGATTTTGTTGCCATGTATCTAAGATCTTTTTTTGTATGTTTGTTTTTGTGTGGGGGGTTTGAAGGGAGGAGATCCATTTTTAATTTACCTATACAATCCAATTCAATCCAATTTTAGTTTCCCCATGCCATGTTTTTTTGAAGCGTTAACTTCTATGTATTTTTTAATGTGATGAGCAAATCTTATGGTTGTTTTGATTTTTACTTTCAATTCAGGTAATGTGGTTCTCTCAATTTTAGTTGGTGCACTAGAAAAGGGAGAACATGTTTAAAAGATATTTTAGTTGTATCAAATGTTTATTGAGTCCTGAAAAATTGAAACTCTATTATAGTCATAGATTCAAGTAGGTTTTCAGTTGGCTTTGAGTTGAGAGTGTGTAATGGACGTTATTGGTTACTGCTATTTAAGTTTGACATTAGTCCAAAATTGTTTAATTTTAGATAGATTTGTTTAATTTAATTAAGTAGATGCTTTGAATATTTGGTTATTTTTTTAAAAATGTATGGAATTTCAAATTGTTTAATAGGTGTTGTAAGATTGGTACTATTTATTTTTAGGGTGTTAGAGATAATAGAGTTAGTTACTGATCAAGTTTTGGTAATGTTCCCTAAGTCAGTGTTAAGATTTTGGATTGTAACAGAACCACTTGGTGTTTATATCTTTTGCTTGGTTGAATTTGTTACTACAAGTTTACCTTTTGTTTCTAGTATTTTTAGGGTTCAACTTTTACCATATATTACAAATTGGTGCTATAAGTAACAATTCCCCCCCCCCCCACCTTTTTTCTCTTAATTTTTCTTGGATGCAGTAATTTCTAATTTATTCTTCAGATTATTATTATGTTGATTGTACTATAATTTTATGGAAGGACTGTTTGAATGCCACTTTGCAAATTTTGTGGAGAATGGTGTCAATTTTGTTTACCTTGATGTCTTCTTTGTCCATGCAAATATATTCTTGTTATACTTCTGAATTTTGAATTTTTAAGGTATCGAAGAAATAGCTTATTCTACTCTTCATGTTGGTGGCAGGTTGATGTTCTGACTTCAAAAACAAATTTCATTAGACTATCTAGTATTCTCAAACAGCAAGAAAAACTCAATAAATGTGCGAGGATTATAAAAGAGGCGAAAGCCACAATTTCTTTTGTTCAGTGATTTTGCCTATCTTTATTTTTATTTTCAAAAAAATGAAATAAGTTTTTTAAATGGAAACAAGTTTTTTCCCATTATTTTGGTTCTAAAATTTGTTTGATTAGGAATGGTACTACGTTGGTCGTGGGATGTATGAGAGGACTACCAACTTTATATCAAGTAAGTATATAAATTTATTAGATCTGCATCCATAGAGTTAAAGTTATAATTGCATGATTGTTTGAGATTTTACACAGAAGTTTGTTGTGTGCTTCCCTTACATCTTGCTTGACTGTATGTTTTAGATTTTTCTTTGCTTGGGACGACGAAAGCTTAAGTGGGAGGTTTGAATGTATTTGAAGCATGCTATCTTGGTGTTTGAATGTAAATCTTGTTTTGTTAGAATGTCTTGTTTTTTCATGAGGAATTGAGTTTAATTCATCTTTTGTATATGGCCATGATAAATAAAATTGAGTTCAATTTTCTATTAGTTCTTAGTATACAAAGTGCTAAGATCTTGATGGAAATAGAAGTTCCTTTCTAGTATATAATTTCGTTGGTTCGATTAGAGAGCAAGTCTTGATTGATTTTCTTTTATTCTTCTTTCAATTTAGATTGTGTTGCAATTCACTCATGTTTTTAGATCTTGGTCAAACCACTCCAAGAATGGGTAACATTCCTGTTTTCTCTTCTTTCAATGATAAAAGATCAAATAAATCCCCTGTATCCCTAGCCTCTCTTCTAATCTTTAGAGTTAATTCTTGCATTTTTAGTTTTGAAATAAAAAGTCGAATGAAATTTATATTTTCTAGTTCCTTTGCTCTTGATACCAAACTCTCTCTCTTTCTTTACATTCTTGCGCACTCCTTTTAATGCTTCATTTTGTCATCTAACCTCTTGGTTGAGATTTGTTTAGTTTTAAATTAGAATCTCTATTCCTCTAGAATCTTATGGGCTGACCTTTACTTTCACTTTCTACAGTAAAAAATTAAAGGACTTTATAAATTTTTTATATTGGAGCTAACAGTAAGAATTTCCTTTACTTGAAAATGGTAGGAAAGCTGTTTAGAAGTTGAACACGACCATAACATTCTTGTCCAATTAAACCATAAATTAAGAGTTTCTTGTCTAACCAAAACCAAATACTCCTTATGAGAAAAGAAGTTAGTTTCTAGATTTCAGAATACTTTTGACATGCTTCTGGATTTTAGAGAGAGGACATTTTAATGGATCTAGCAGCTAGGTTTTACTAATACATTTTCTCGGTGGGTTGAGGGATGAGTACTTATAGGAACAGTGATGTAGATTATGGGAACATTGTATGCAGAAAAATGAGCATCGGGAGCGGGTTCATGAGAAATGAGTTAGGAGAGGCATTTCCGACACACTAATGTGCGGCGTCGCGAGATCCTCACAACTTATTGTTTTTCTATCTACCAAATAACACCATTTATTGCATCAAGAGTTGTATGCATTTTGTTCGGGAATCAATTTTTCTATATTACCTTAACTCTATCCTTTTTTATTTTTTATTTTAAATATTACTTCAATTAAATAATCATTATTATTTAAAATCTACCATGCATTTTGTATTATGGGTTGTTTTTTTGAGTTTAATCCTTTTTTCTTCTTTTGGTCTTTTGTTAGACAATGACTTTATAGGATACATTTTTAATTTAAATTTATCTTTTAGCTTTCTTGCATATTAAGAATTCTTTTGAAATTTTGAGTTTCTGCTCTCTCTTTTTTTTCTTTGTCTTTGTTGTGCGAGATGTCTCTCTTTATGTAATTAATTTAAGTTTGTTAATTTTTTTAGTTTGTTTGAATTTTTTTTATTATGGATTTTTTTGAAATTTTAAGTTTCTTCTTTTTCTTTTCTGTGATCCTTTGTTGTGTGATGTCGTTTTAGGTGACATTTGTAATTTAGATTTATTATTTGTTTTAGTTTTTTTTTTCATTATGGATTGTTCTTAAATTTTGAGTTTTTTTGTCCTTTGTTGTATGATGACTTTTTATGAGACACATTTTTAATTTTGATTTATTATTTTTTAGGTTGCTTACATTTGTAGTATGGATAATTATTCTGAAATTTTGAGTTTCTTCTTCTTGTTTTGTTATTTATTTTACGATGTCTTCTTACGAGACTTTTTTTTATTTAGATTTATTGTTTTTTTAGCTTGCTTGCATTTGTACTATGGATTGTCCTGAAATTTTGAATTTATTCTTAAAATGTTTTTTTGGTCATTTTTTGTTGTGTGGTCCTTTTAGGAAACATTTTTAATTTAGATTTATTATATTTTTAGCTTACTTTGCATTTTGTGTTATGGATTGTTTTTTAAAATTTTGAGATTTCTTTTTGTGTTTTTGGTCATTTCTTGTGCTATATTTTTTAATGGATGAGACAATTTTAGTTTAGATTTGTTATCTAGCTACATGCATTATTGATTGTTTTGAATTTTTGAGTTTCTTCTTTAGTTTTTGGGTTCTTTGTGTGCGATGTCTTTTTTTGAGATCTTTTTAAGGGGAATTTACTTAAATAGAAGAAAATTTACGTGCTATAGAAAAAAAAATGGATATTTTGGACTTGAGTTTAAATTTTGCTATAGGTCATAAATAATTTACCCATTCTTCTTTTTTTAAAAGTTTCCCTTTTAATTTAGATTTATTATCCTTTAGCTTCCTTGCATTTTGGGTTTGATTTGAAATTGTGAGTTTTTCTTTTTCTTCTTTTGGTCTTTTGTTGTGTGATGTCTTTTTATGACCCATTTTTTTGTTCTTCTTTTTCTTTTTCTTGAAATTTGTTGTGCGATGTCTTTTTATGAGACATTTTAATTTAGATTTATTTTTCTAATTTGCATTTTATATTAAGAATTGTTATGATATTTTTACTTTTGGTATTCTCTTTTCATTGTGAGGTTTCTTTGATTTAGTTCTATTGTTATTATGTTAGTTATTTATGGCACTAATTTTTTTTTAGAACTTTTATATATATATATATATATATATATATATATATTCGTTTCAAAATTTCCTTTGTTTAGCATTGATACTATTCTTTTGACCAACTATCGATTATATTTTTTTCTTTTTTATTGTGAGTCTTATTTTAATTTCTTTAATCATTTTTATGTATTTTCATTCTATTCGTTTGGTATTTTGATTTCATTTTTTTTTAATTTTAAGGACTCTACAACCTGGGAAGTCAATAAATGCTAAAGAATCTTTGTCCAACATTTTCACGTGTCTTTTATATATATATACACATTCCAATTATATGTATATACATAAATAAAATAAAAATAACCCTTTTTCTATCTAGTTTGTAATTCGAAATAGATGAAGTAGCTCTGCTTTAGTTATATTATTATCTTTGTTGGTATCGTTTTTATATCAGCATCTTTTCAGATCTTTGTGTGATTAATTTTTATTCTTCAACCAATCACACTTTTTTTTAAATTTCTTCTTTAATCAATATAATGTTTTTAAGTTGGAACCAAGTGATGCAGAAAAAATTAAGATCATACGATCATGTCTAGTTATTAATTGGTAATTGAATTTAATCAAACCCTTTAATTGGTTTAATTAATTAAAATTTTCTTATGATACGAATTACATGCATTTTGGATATCTAATTTTGATTAATATTGGACATCGTCTCGGATCTAATATACAACCCCATAATCAATCTTACAAGCTTTCCCTTAAGTGTTTATGTTTTTTTTTTCTTTTTGAATATTTTGGATTTTTGCTTGTTTGATTTCTAGCCATTATTGTTTTTTTTATCATTTATTTTGAAATGTTCTTAGTAAATTTGTGTTGATTTAAGAAAAATTGGTTGTTCGAGAATCCTGAACCCTAAACCTAAAAATCCCAAAACCCCAAACAGACCCTTGTCCCCTGCACCTTGCACCCTAAACCTCAAACCTCTAAATCCTTAAACTCTAAACCCAACCCCTAAAATTAAAATGATTTTTTTTTTCATTTTAGCTTAGGGGCTCAAGCTCTCCTCCATTGTTTTTATTGGAAAATGAAAAAAGAAGACCTCTAATTTTTATTGAAGAATGTAAAAAAAAAAAAAAAAAAAACTTTGGAGATTTTTTATTAGAGTGTCTCTCTTAAAGAGACCCACTTTATCCATTTTTTTCCTTTAATTTCACACAAAAATAAGGCAAATCACTCTTTTCTCACTCTAAATGAGAGACACATTCTACCTTTATTTTTATTTTTTTAATTTGTCCATTATTATTGATTGATGATTTCTTAATTATATTATATACTTAATAATTTTTTAATTTTTCACAAATTTATAAAATACCAGTTAATTGATCTAGTAAGTGCTCATACATTTTCCATTCAACATGTGAAAGGTATCTCTAGAGTAAATTGGATATCTTGAATTACTAGAAGATCTATGTGATGAGTTTGTTTATTCATCTTCTTTCTTCCTAGAAAACATTAAGGAAAATTGCATTATATGACGAAAAAATTTAAAAAAAAACAGCTCATAATACTCTTTTTTGCATATTGCAAATTTGGCAAACATGATGGTAATCATCTCTCTTTAACTTTGCAAGTTTTGCAATTTTGAAATATATAAGTGACATGGGCTCTATTATAATAAATT
The DNA here is from genome assembly GCA_037974545.1 of Cucumis variabilis. Taxonomy (NCBI): domain Eukaryota; kingdom Viridiplantae; phylum Streptophyta; class Magnoliopsida; order Cucurbitales; family Cucurbitaceae; genus Cucumis; species Cucumis variabilis. The sequence goes on from JBBPDI010000001.1 coordinate 74,927, forward strand.
TTTATAATAAATTTTTTTGCTATTTTCCAAACTCCTCAAACATTAATTTTTCAAATTTGATTTTCTTATGTTTAAGTTTGATAAATGATGAATTTGGATGATGGATGTGTTTTACCTCAATTTGGTTGACTAAGTTAGTGAGATGTTGTCAAATAAGAGAGAAGAGGGGGTTGATTCCACCCTCAACTATATATAATTTTTAATTTGTTTTCTGTTTTTAAGGGTTTCTCTTTTTAACTTTAATTTTTTGCTTATTTTTGTTTGGATGTTTTTCTGGAAGGGGAAAGTTCCAAACTTTTTTCTGGAGGGGTAGGAATTTTTTTAATGATAGTTTTATTTTGAGAAAATAAAAAGATATCACTTTTTGATATTTTATTATAAATTATTTCAATAAGGTATTAGAGCTTTCATGGGGAACCCTTCCCTTTCGGCTGAAGCCACCCCTAAACAACACAGAAAGCAGGAGAGCCAAGCCAGTTAGGCCAAAATGAGTCGGGTTTCTTCGGTATCAGAGCTTTTGTGGGGGATCCTTCACTTTTGGCCGAAGCCACACCTAAACCCCATAGAGATCAGGAGAGCCAAATCAGTTAGGTGAGGATGCATCGGGTTCCCCCGACATCAAAGCTTTCGTGGGGAACCCTTCACTTTCTACTGAAGCCACCCCTAAACCACGTGGAAAGCAGGAGAGCCAAGCCGATTAGACTAGAATGCGTCAAGTTCCTCTGGTATCAGAGCTTTCGTGGGGAATCCTTGACTTTCGATTAAAATATCTAAATCTTATAGATATCAGAAGAGTCAAGTTGGTTAGGTCAGAATGCGTTGGGTTCCTTCGATATCAGAGCTTTCGTGGAGAACCCTTTACTTTTGGTCGAAGCCACCCCTAAAAAATGTAGAAAGCAAGAGAGCCAAGCCAGTTAGGCCAGAATGCGTCAAGTTCCTCTAGTATCAAAGATTTCGTGGGGAATCCTTCCCTTTCGATCGAAGCCACACCTAAACCCCGTAGAGACTAGGAGAGCCAAGCTGGTTAGGTTAGAATGCGACGGGTTCCTCCGATATCAGAGCTTTCATGGGGAAAGCTTCACTTTCGACCGAAGCCACCCCTAAACTACGTAGTAAGTAGGAGATCCAAGTTAGTTAGGTCAAAATGCGTCGGGTTCCACTGATATCAGAGCTTTCGTGGGGAAACCTTCACTTTTGGCCAAAGCCACACCTAAACCCCATGGAGATCAGGAGAGAAAACAAGGTTAGGCTAGAATGTGTTAGGTTCCTTCGATACCAGAGCTTTCATGAAGAGCCTTTCATTTTCGATCGAAGCCACCCCTAAACAATGTAGGAAGCAGGAGAGCCAACTCAATTAGGTCAGAATGTGTTGGGTTCCTTCGGTATCAGAGCTTTCATGGGGAACCTTTCATTTTTGGTCGAAGCCACCCCTAAACAACGTAGAAAGCAAGAGAACCAACTCGATTAGGTCAGAATGCATCAGGTTCCTCTTGTATTAGAGCTTTCATGGGGAACCCATTACTTTCAGCCTAAGCCACATCTAAACCACGTAGAGATTAGGAGAGCCAAGTCGGTTAGGTCAAAATGTGTTAGGTTCCTCTGGTATCAAAGTTTTCGTGGATAACCCTTCACTTTCGGTCAAAGCCATACCTATACCCCGTAGAGATGAGGAGAGCCAAGTCGGTTAGGTTAGAATGCGTTGGGCTCCTCTGGTATCAGGACTTTCATGTGGAACCCTTCACTTTCAACCCAAGGCACACCTAAACCATTTAAAAAGCAGGAGAGCCAAGCTAGTTAGGTCATAATGCATCAAGTTCCTCTGGTATCAGAGCTTTCGTGGGGAACCCTTCACTTTCAACTAAAGCCACATCTAAACCCTATAAAAAGCAGAAGAGTTAAGTCGGTTTGGTCCAAATGCATTGGGTTCCTTCGATATTAGAGCTTTCATGGAGAACCCTTCACTTTCGGTCGTAAATGCACCTAAACCTCATTAGAGATCAGGATGTGTTGGGTTCCTCCGGTATCAGAGCAAAGCCGATTAGGTAAGAATGTGTTGGGTTCCTTCGGTATCAGAGCTTTCGTGGGAACCCTTCAGTTTTGGTCGAAGCCACACCTAAACCCCATAGAAAGCAGGAGAGCCAAGCCGGTTAGGTCAGAATGCGTTGAGTTCCTCCGGTATCAGAGCTTTCATGGAAAACCCTTCACTTTTGCCCGAAGCCACCCTTAAATCTCGTAGACAATAGGAGAGCCATCCGGTTAGGTCAAAATGCATCGGGTTTCTCAGGTATCAGAACTTTCATAGGGAACCCTTCAATTTCATCCGAAGCCACCCCTAAACCACCTAGAAAGCATGAGAGCCAAACTGGTTACGTCAAAATGTGTCGGGTTCCTTCGGTATCAGAGCTTTCAAGGGAAACCTATCACTCTCGATCGAAGCCACCCCTAAACCACGTAGAAAGCAGGAGAGCCAAGCTAGTTAGGTAAAAATGCATCGGGTTCCTCTGGTATCAGAGCTTTCGTGGGGAACCCTTCACTTTCATCTGAAGCCACCCCTAAACCCCATAGACAGCAGGAAAGGCAAGCTGGTTTGGTCAAAATGCGTCGGGTTCTTCCACTATTAGAGCTTTCGTGGGGAACCCTTCAATTTTGGCTGAAGCCACACCTAAACCACCTAGAAAGCAGAAGAGCCAAGCCCGTTAGGCCAGAATGGTTTGGGTTCCTCGTGTATCAGAGCTTTTTGGGGAACCGTTCACTGTCGGTCGAAGTCACCTCTAAACCACGTAGAAAATAAGAGATCCAAATTGCTTAGGTCAGAATGCATCGGGTTCCTTTAGTATCAGAGCTTTTGTGGGGAACATTTCACTCTCGACCGAAGCTACCCCTAAACCACATAGAAAGGAGAGCCAAGCCGATAAGGTTAGAATGTGTCGGGTTCCTCCGGTATCAAAGCTTTCGTGGGGAACCCTACACTTTCGACTGAAGCCACATCTAAACCTCGTAGAAAATAGGAGATCCAAGTCAGTGTCAATTTTCGGGTTCACTTTCCTCTTCTTGTTCTCATATTTGATGGGATTAATCTAGGTTCTCAACGCAATGCGAGAATCTGATTCAAGTAAACCTGCAATATTTGCAATGTCAAATCCAACCATGAACGGTCTGTTTGTTTATAAGGATGCAATAATTTTCAAATTAGCTAGCTATTTGTAGTTACAACTGGTTATCCTTTTTTTCTTTTACCAGTTGAATGCACTGCTGCTGATGCTTTCAAGTATGTTTGAGAAAACATTGTGTTTGCTAGTGGCAGCCCTTTTGAGAAAGTTGCATTTGGTATCTATTATGTTGTGAAAAATAAAATGTGTGAAATGGCATCATACCTAAAAGATCAATTTGAAGTTTTCCTATGGGATTACACATGCTTTTTAAGTTTCAAACTCTAACCCTGTATCTTATAGTTAATATAACTTGCAGGTAATGGAAAGTTTGGACATATAAATCAAGCAAATAACATGTATCGGTTTCTCAGGTTTGTAAATTTCCTTTAAACACTGTTATTTTGAACTTGTAAGAATTCGGTGAGTTAATTGTTTAACTGTGATCGTTTTCAGGCAGGATTGGGTTGGGATCTCTTTTATCAGGTGCTTGTTATATTATCGATGGAATGTTGCAAGCAGTTGCAGAATGGTATGAATCTTTTCTTTTAATTTTAAATTTGGAAGACCGAATATGTTAAAAATGCCTAGTTTGCCACGGAAACCTTAGTGTGTATTTAGAGGATTTGTCTTATGGTTTTTGGTGAAACCGCTGGCAAACTACTTATGAAAAAAGTTATAAGTGGGATTGTATCTCTTGTCGTACAAATATCCAATAGTTCTTTCTTAATGAAAGTGATAAGACAATCATAATCCTCAATCCAAAGATCCAAACTATTAACGTAGTAGGAACCTTTGAAGTAAGAAACTAACAACTTCTTATACTAATTTAGATCAACCAAGAAAAAAGTTAGAATTAGATTACCTCTTAGATCGAAGACCTAGAAGTAAGATTTGGAAAATCTTGTTCTAAATTGAGTCACTCTACAATCAAACTTGATCAAGGTTAGATTGAATGACTCGCATGTATTCTATCACAAGAATTGCAAATTAAGGGAAAACTCTCAAAATGAGATTCAAATTGCATTCATCAAAAGTCTTGTGCTTACAAATGAAAGGATGAAGGCATTATATAGCCTTGTAGAAGTTCTATCCTAATTAATGAAAATACCAAAAGTCTTTAAAACATTAACTAATTTTTTTATCTTCCAACAACTAATTTTCAATCACCATCTTTAATACTAAGTTATTAATGGTAGTTATCCTAACTTGTTAAGTTAAAACAAATAAAAATACAATAAAAAAAATGGTCTTCAAAATTGTTGGCTTTAAGAAAGCTTAATGTCAACCCCATAGTCCACTTCAATCAAGAAAACATTGACCTTCAAATCTCCAAATGGTCCTTCGTCTCTTGTATTAGTATGCCGCACATGAAATTCACGGTGAACCGATCCTATCCATTCTTGTACATGAAGAATGAATGATTGTTAAATCTTTGATGCTTTGGATCTTGTAATTGGTCCTTCTGGAACAAGTGGAACACCATGATTCACATCACAGTCTTTCTAAATTTGATTAGACCTCATTTATGCTTATAAACAATGCTTCCACCTTAAATATTTTGCTTTGCTATCATGTTTCTACCAATGTTTTTATTTTAAAAAAATTAAACCAACTTTTGAAAATTAAAAAAGAAAATAGTTTTTAAACTTGTTTTTTTTTATGGAATTTGGTTAAGAATTCAACTCTTGTGTTTAAGATAGATGTAAATCAATATAAGAATAGATGAAATACGCTTAATTTTGAAAAGGCAATAATTAAAAAACGAAATGGTTACCAGTTGAGATCTTAGGCCTCATTTAGTAACCATTTCATTTTTTATTTTTGGTTTTTAAAAATTAAACATATTTTTTTCCACTTTCTTACCATGGTTTATATCAATCTTAAGTAGAAGAGTTGCAATCTTAGCTAAATTTTAAAAACAAAAATAAGTTTTTAAAAACTACTTTTCTTAGTTTTCAGATTTTTGAAAATTAAGTCTAAAAACGTCTCTCGCCTCTAAATTTCTTGTTATGTTATCTACTTTTTTTCAATATTTTAGAAAACAAAGGTGAGTCTTGAAAATTAAAAAAAGGAAAGTAGTTTTGAAAACTTTATTTTCTATTTTTTATTTTGAAATTTGACTGAGAATTCTGCTGTAAATGGTGTATTATACAACACTGCAATATTAAGTCATAAAGTTATGAAAATTAGAAACATATTATAACACCTTGAATTTTAAGGTATTTTATTTTAATTAAATTGCCTTATTATTTAAAGATTTTAAATTTTGTTGGGTGTTGTTATATTTTAAGATTGAGGGAAAAGAAAAGAATTAGGAAATTGATAAATAAAAGTAGAATTAATAATAGTTATTGTTTATTTTAATTATTATTATTATTATCATTATATTTAAAAAAAAGCAAAGAAAATAAAGAAAATTTCTTATCCTTCACGCCCTCCCCCCCTTTTCATCTTCTTCTTCTCTTTTCCTCTTCCTTTCTCCCAGCCGCCACCGCCTCCCATCTTCCTTCCTTCCTTTTCGTTCGTCTGCAGCCAACCACCCCCAACCTCATGTCGGTCACCTAGTCCATTGCATTCCGAACCACCGTCGTCTCACTGAATTTGAAGTCGAAGGGTCAGTTCGCATTGCGATCTTACCACTCGGGCTTGGTCTCCGTTCGCAACGTCTGACTGTCGATTGTCGTCACGACTATTCGTCGTTCTCCATCGTGCATGCTGTCTGACTAGCCGCCCACAAACCTACGCTGTTTGGTCTCCGTGTAAGCCATCTGTGAGCCGCACATGCCGAGCTTCTTCTCCAAGCTAACTGCTGGATATGTTCTGCACGATCTTTTTTTTGTTTAGGTTCGATCGCTACTTCCTCTGTTTTGCTGTGAATCATTGAAGTTTTATTGGTAAAATTTAAGTTATGGGTTGTAGTTTGTTCAAAACTAATTCAAGTGTTATGGTTGGATTAATTCTTTGATTTGTTGTTCGACCATTGAAGGTATTGAAGCTAGCGCTTGAATTCGTTGGGTTCACAACAAATATTAGATTTAGTTGGAGCTGGTTTCGCTAATAATTGGGTAAGTTTAGTAATTTCATTGAGGCAATTAATGGGAGAAAGCACTGTGAAAGTAATTGAATTTTTCTATCGTTATGTTTAGGTTTGTTTTCGTGAACTTTAATGCGATTAAGGAGCTTACCTAACATTAAGGTAAGGGGTTACTACTACTGGACTCAACAATGCATTTGAGATGTAATGTCTGTATGAATTCTACTGAACTGGATGGACTGACTTATATGAAACTTTGTAATTGATGACTGTTTAGCTGTAAGAATTTTATTGAACTGAGATGGACTGACTGATATGTATACTTGGTTATGAATACTGAACTGACAACATTGAGTTGATTAAGTTATGGATCGTTGGCCGTTATGTTAGGGCATAGGTAGTGTCCTATAGGTAGGAACAATGGACCAAATTGTATTGACTGAATTGAGGAGAGTGATGCTTATGTATAAGTTTATTCATTGAGGAACCGTTATGATATGTTCAATTATGTGTTGGATTGCATAAATTGACTATAAATGTGTTGAATTGAAAGAATGGAATGATGGTAGTTTGAATTGCTATTTGTTTGACTGATTAAAAATGCTAAATTTGGATCGAGGAAAAATTGTTAATTTTATCTATAGGGTAGTGTGCCTTGCAGGTGTCTACGGGATCGCCACATGTTGTGCATCCTTCAAGAGTACTAGACTGATATGTGGTTCATGCAGAGCACTAGACTGATATATATATGTCCTACAGGACATTAGACTGATTATGTGTGTTCCTACGGGATCACAAGACTGATAAAGTGTAGGGCACCCCCAATAGGATGTTAACAGTTTTATTTTTCTCCTAACGGGACCATAGTGGGTCTCTTACTGGATATGTTTATACTCACCCTTTTATGTTTAACTTTTTAGGCAAATGTAACAAGGGAGGTAGACAGACGAGAAACAAGGAGCCGTGATTGTCATAGGGGAATGTCTTTCAAACTGCCTCCTCTTTGTCTTTTTTTTCTTTTGGTTTTTTTTAGTAATTGAGACTGTTAAGGGTTTTCGTGATTGAACCTTCTTTCTTTTCAATATTAAATTTGAACTTTCAAAACTTTGTTTGAATTAGGGCTCGAACTTATATAAAATCTCTTTGTCGTTGTTAAATTTTATTAAACTTATCAAGCCTTATGTTTTAAGTCTAGTGTTCAAGTAACAATTTCAGCTTAATTTGAAAAGTTGGTTCGTTACACATACCCTTTGTAGGAGAGAACGTGATTCTTCCTTTGAAGAAACTTGAAGGAATTTCCTTTGATTTTGAAAAATAGAATATAACCTTTGTTAATGAGGTTCGTTAAGTATACCGTTGATTTTGAAATTTTGATTATATGCATGTCTGGGAAATTTCAAGGCTAAATTATACAGAATACCCCTAAACATTGTACTTTATATAAAAATACCCTTGAAAATACACTCAAGACTTAAACTACCAAAAAAGTTAAAAAATACACTTACTATAAGTATCCTAATTTACTAAATAAATAAAATTAAGAGAATTTCCTTTGATTTTCAGGAACAAGGATGAATAATCAATGAAAAAGGAATGAAGAGGTTTATCCATACAAGCTTCAAACCAAAGTCAAGTTTATATTAAATTAGTCTTTTGTAGTAAATCTTTATGAATTATGAGCCTCTAATCTTTGCATATTCCTTTTCTTTAACAGTTTGAGTCATAGAAACCTATTTTCAAGCACATCCCTAAGGTATGCAATTATGTCATTGGGGACTATGATCATTTAATTTATATACCATTCCTACAAATGTTCACTTGATTGGATAACCCTCTCATCTCTCTTTGCCATTAGGGTTCATCAATTGGGTACGTTTTTAGTATGACTTTGGATGCCTCCAAAACCTTAGTTTAAGAAAGTATGCCTCACACTGGAGATTAAAAGAGCATATATAAGTTAGTAGAACTATGTGCTAGTTGGTGCATGGTAGCAACCCTCGGTCTATTTTCTTCACCTTCACTTTTATCCTAAGGAGCACTAACACTTCTGACACTGACACGCCAACTGTTGTGTCAATTATTCTTTTATTTTCAGACATACCAATGTTGGAATTTATGTCCTAAAACTAGTAGTTTGTAGGCATATTTTATTCAATAAAGTCGTTATTGATACTATAATCTTAAAGCCAATAAATTAAGGACCCGAGGCTATTATATATAGTAAA
>JBBPDI010000001.1:105504-116761 GCA_037974545.1 Cucumis variabilis
AGAATTCATAAATCATTTTCCTAATTCAATCAGAAATCTAAAAGATTCAAGACGATCGAGGCTTACTTGTATACTCGCGATTCATGAGCGCCAGAGTTTCGTCCTTGTAACCGAAGCCTTTGCGGTTGTAGTTGTCACTCTTCGTCAAGTTCCTCCGGAACACCTTGGCGTCAAAATTGGAATCCACGGCCGCGGAAGAAGAAGAAGAAGAATCGCCATCACATCTCACGGACATAGGCTTCCTGTAGCGGAGTGATCGAACGGCGGTGAAATTCTCCGGCATGGATGAATCCGTACGAGTGGGAAGACGATAAAGTTGCATAGAGAACGCCATGGAAGAGAGTAATTTGAGAGCTCAATTTCCAGTCGCAAGCTCAGACAAAAATGGCCCCTTTTTCCTCTTCTTCTACTTCTTGCTCCATTTATCACAAACTCAACAATGTCCTTTTGTCTTCTTCTTTTTTTTTTTTTCTTTTCTTTTCTTAAGTTGATAAAATTTACATTAGAATTATAAATTATCATTACAATATTATCTGTGTTGTCTTTTTTTTTTTTCTTTTGCATTAAAAGAGTTGGCCTAAATACAATTTAAATTGGTAAGACCTTTTTCAAACTTTACTTTCAAATTTTAATCGTGTAAAATTGGTGAGAGTTTAATGTCTAATTATAATATATAAAAAAAAACTTCATGAAATTTTTAAAGTGTTTTTTATAATTGAGATTACATCCTTACAAATTTTAAGCCACACATACTAATCCCTGTTGGATAACTTCAAGTTTTCTAAAATTTTACTTCGTTTGTTTATAAATGGCCTCTTTATCCCTTTTTTTTCTTTTTCTTTTTCTTTTTTTTTTATGTATCATTTTGAAAATTTTAAATTCTAAAAATTGAAACAAGTTATTAAAAGCTTCAAAAACAGATGAAATCATTTATAAGGCTAATTCTTAAAAAACATAATATTAAAAATAATATGATTATAAAAGATTTAGATAGTTATTAAGTATGGGTAGGCAAAATTACGATAAAGTAGATGGTTTTTCTTTTTTCTTTTTCTTTGGTTGTTGGCTTTGTAACGCCATTTCTTACATAACATTTCTGCCTTCTTGGTTTGGGCTTTCCACGTGCTTCTCTTATCCACGTTTGTATCAAAGGTTTCGTTTTGTCATAAAATTTTAAATTGATACTTTAACAATTACCAAATTAAGAAATACTTTCTATATCGCCATCGCTTCAAAAAGTTCCACTTCCTTCCAACAGCACGAACTTAAATACAGTCACACGAACTACAAAGTTTTGGGACTAATCTTTAATTCAACTTAATCGTTATTACTTCATTTTAATATTGCTCAATCCATTTATAACTTACATGTACATAAATTTGTTTTCATCTAAAATAAATTTATGGATTTACAACAATATGGCATGATGAGTTAAATCATCATGCAATTCAAAAGTTTAATCTAATGTGTTGGAATAAATTTATTTCTTATTTAGGTTATAAAACATTTATATTTTATTTTAAAAAATTAAAACATATAAAAAAGATATAAAATAAATAACAAAACCATTGAAGTAAATTTTGAATAGTCATTTGAGATGGCCTTTTTTTCTACCTAGATCAAAAGTTTAATTTCGTATCACTTTAATTGAACAAAAAAAAGTTTAAATTGACATTTTTTTACTCTAACTTAACTATTTTTTTTTAGGATACTAAATGATACACGTACTTCAAAGTGAACATAACTTAGTAATTATTTATATTATATCAAAATAAATATATACACATAGAAGAACAGACTTAGTGTCATAGGTAATGTATATATTCATTATCTTTGTATTGTGGAAAAGATACTTCACGTGTTCAAAACGTTGGTGTGGATTTGGTATGTGGAGTAATTAGAATGAATCATTTGATGGACTAATTAAGTCACTTTTTAATATATGGAAATCTCCAGCGACATCACTTCCATTTCAGTAACGTTAATTACTAATTTAATTAATGGCACAATTTGAAGGACAGAATGGAGATTTGCCATTTTTTTATGGAAAGGGCATCTTTGACTTTTCAAATTCTTGCTGATAGCATAACAAAATTTGACCACGACTTCCTTTCGATTCTTGCTTATTTTGCTTCGCACATTGCCCTATTAGTCTAAATCCATTCATTAAATTTTGAATTTTCCATCCATGTTTCTTTCGTTTCATTTCAATTTATATTTCTTTCGAGATTTGATGGCAGGAAGATAACTTCATTGACATATGAGTGGTAGTAACAAAGTAGAAGGTTCAAATTTACTACTTTCAATTATATTGATAAAAGTAATGGACTTTGTGTTTATTTACCATGTTTCCTTTAGATTGATGCTTCATATCAATTATTTGCCTATGAAATAGGCTCACTCTTCATAAATAAATTTTAAAAAGTACTTTGGTCAGTACGAACGTTGTATAATAACACAATTTTCATCCAATTTGGAGTATTATTGTTCACACTAGATTTAGACAAAGAAAATTTAGTCGGTAAAAATGAATGATTTTGTTAATTTATCATATAAATAGTGTTGTCTTCTCTAATTTGTATCATATGATGTTTTCTCTCGAATATATAAATTTCAATCTTTAAGTTTGTTGATCTTCTTAGATAATTGACTTTTAGACTTGATGATTTTCACCGATAATCGACCTTTGAATTTATTTATTTATAAATAGTGTTGTCTTCTCTAATTTGTATCATATCAGTCTTTGGGTTTGTTGATCATTTTCAGGATAGCTAATGAAGAAATGACCAACTTGTTTCCAAGTATTTGAGAAAATCAATTTTTATTTTGTAGATGACATAGAGTCGATCAATTTGTTGAAGTTTTCAAATTTTTTAAAAAACCAATTTGTAGAAGTCTTCAAATCTTTGAAAAAAATCAATCTTCAAATATTAAGAAGCTACAATCAAGTTGTATTTGAAGTTTTCAAACTTGTGAGAAGATCATTCTTCAACTTATAGATGATATGATAAATTTCTCGAGACGAATTGTTCATTGGAGAAGAGTTGCTTGATTTGTTGAAGAGAAGTTGAATGATCTAAAATTCTAATTTTTGGATCGTGTCTACATGAATCTAATGAAGGGTGACATACTCTGTTTGTTTTGGGAGGCTCCTATGGACTTGAGCTTGGTTGACTTAGGGTCCAACAAGTTGTTGAATATTTCGAATTCTGATTTCGAAATCTTGTTTACATGAATCAAAGAAAGGGTGACCTTCTCTATTTGTTTTGGAAGGCTCTTATAGGCTTGGGCTTGGTTGACTTACGGTCCAATTTGTGTGTTTGAACTTAAATTAATCTATTTTTTAAATAAATTTTTATTTATATTTGTTCTAATTTAATTTAAATCAACATGAGATGACTTAACTTTAGCTTTCAACTCGGTCTAAGGTATTTGGACTGGACAAGTTACTTACTCTTATATTTATCGATCATTAATTTAAATTAATAATGTGTCAATTTGTGATTAGTTGCCTACCGTTCAACAACAAGATGACCGATAGAAAATAATCAGCATTTTAAATGAGAGGTCCACATGTGTTTCATGTAGGATGAATGGGCGATTCATACTTTTTTTTTCTTTCTTTCTTTTTAACATATTTATAAGTATTTAACAACCTACCATAAATAAATAAATAAATAAATATATATATATATATATATATATATATATATATATATCAACCAATAAATAAATATATTATTTAAAAGTATGTCTAAATATAAACGAATGTATCATTTTAAAAGTATATCAATAATATTGTAAATTATAAATATGAAGGAGTATATTATTATAGAGTACACTTCAACAATTTATTAATAAGGTTTATCAGCCGTACAAACATGTATATCGTTATAAAATATATTAACTGTATATGATATGAGTATTATATTTCAACAATAATATACCAATATAATAGTACACGTTTTTTTTGAAATTCATTGGTTGGAAAATATTGTAGTTACTTAAATTGATGTGATTGGAAAACATTTCTTTTTGCAAAGTAGTTGGGATATCATCTAAATTTCATGAAGTGGACCGTGAAAAATGGGATCAAGAGGGCAATTTCGGAATGGATTGAAAATTTTGCTAATAAAAATATAATCAATCAATTCAATATATATATTTTCATAGCTAGCAATTAGCATTGCAATTTCAAAATGATTTACTTTTATGATAACTTAATTTCTTTAATAAGTTTTATGATGACAAATATAATTAGATATTATGACCTATGATGAAGAGTATCATATGTAACAATGTGAGTAATAGTATTTTTAAGACCATATCTACCCCACAGCCCATTGTGCATCTCTAAATCCTTCTCCATAGGCTTCAGAACAGTCTATTTCAACCAAATGCTTCAAAGCTTTCATAAGGTTCTTTTCGAACTTAGCTTCCTCGCCACCATCGTCATCCTTGCCTTTCTTGACTTCGTACCAATCCAGCCATTTCTGACCTATTAGTTGACAAATACCTTCCTCTACCTTTGCCTCCAAATTTACCACGTCTATTTAATATCATGAAATAAATGTTTAGCAGTCTAACACACATATATATGATGTTTGAATCCTCCCTTCCTAAACTCAACAATTAATAATAATAAAAATAAAGTTTATATTTTTTTCTTAATTAGCTACAACTTTCATCATCTTTTCAATTATAATCCCTAAAAAAAAAAAAGTTTACGGTGAATGGTTACATTTTGTTAGAATATAATCATTATACATACAATCTCATAACGATAAACTATTGTTATAGACCATATACACTTAGTCTATGAGCGATAAAAGTTTATCACCGAAAAATTTTAAAGATAGTTTTGATAATTTGTTTTTTGTCTTTGACATTTGGTTAGGCTTAAAATACTACAAATTTGTTATCAACTTATCACTGTATGTTCATTTACTTGGTCACTCAACATACTAGAGATATATGCTTATGTTGTTATATATGTTTGAAGTGTTGCAAGGAAGTAAGTTGATTTAATTGTTGGATTGGTTTCATAACTCTTATGGTTTAGCTAAAATTAATTAAAACATAACTTAATGAGTTTGTTTTTATGTCAATTTGAATTCTGATTTTGGTTAATATCTCACGTGTGGCCATCATACTGCCTTTTACTTTTTCCTTGTGTTTTTAAGATTTTTGTAGGCGTTGTGGTGCAACTTTAGTAGTTTTTAAGTTGGCTGTCATATTTACTTTTTCCTTGTGTTTGTAGAACTTTGTAGGTTGTGGTATGTACAGCTTTAGTAGTTTTTACTTTTTCCTTATTTTAATCGATGCAGGTATTAAAAGGGACGAATTCAAGATATGCTACATTATTCTTGGTGTGGCTACATTGTTCTTTTGGAGGTGTGGGAGCATAGTAAGAAAGATTTTGCTATGATACTTCACATGGGATTGATAGGTATGTAATTTTTGGAATTGTTCGTGTGGGGTGTGGGTTGGTTTTAGGTTTTCGAAATGTGTTTATATTAGGATTGATAATTAGATTAGATATACTTTTGAAATTGTTCGGATGTGGTGTTGACTAAGTTGATTGTAATGTTAGAATTGTTCATTATATATATATATATATATATATATTGTTCACATGGAGATGTCCCATATCACTATTTTAGAAATCCTACCACAAGGTTGTAAGTTATATATTGACAATGTTGAAAAAGTGAACTTTTGTGAAATATATTGGTTAACTTTGGTTGAAAATGTATTTGTTGTTTATTTGGTTGATGAATGTACGTGTGTCTATGTATCAATTATTTATTTATTTTGTTAATGAATTTGTCTGATTGAAATGTATGCAATGTATAAAATGGAAAATGAAAATTTTGGTAAAAAAAAAAAAAAAAAAGCATACATGACACTAAAATTTGTCCATTATTTGGTATCAAGTAACCATATATTTGATAAAAATAAAATGTCAAAAGTAATCAAATATGATACAGAATCAATGTCAAGAATCTACAAATTACTTCCATATAAAAAGAATTAAGTATATTATCGTACTTGACACAAAAAATATACCACAAACTATATAACTTGACATTGCTTTGGTATCAAATTATCAGCGTAAACTTGGCGGTCGAGTAAAACGTCAAGTATACAATTACTTGACATTGTATCAATGTCAAGTAACCCAATTTAATGTTGTTAGACATTCAATTATTATCTCTAAAACTATTATTGTCCATAATTATCCTATTCTAAAATTAGCATACAAATAGTGAGAAGTTCAAAAGGAAGAATGTACATCACATACTTTGTATTCGAAACCAAGCATGCATCATCTCATGAGCCAAAATTGCTCCCTGTCATAACCCTTGAAAATAATGAAATAGAAATTTTAGTAAAAAATATGATATGTTTTGAATTAGTTTTTGTTTGTTTTGAAACCTAACGATCAATTTGAAATTAGATCCAAAATTTAAAACAAGAAAGACAATTTTTCTTTCTAGATTTTAATATCAATATTTATATGAAAACAATGGACATTAAGTTGAGTAAAAAAAATGTCCTAAGAAAAGCATTCTCATATATAAAAATGGGAAATTATCATAAAGGGAATCAAGAAAAAGATGTTATGGTACATGGGCAAACCAAATAAAACAGCAATTGTGATTTCGCATCCACGTCCTTTGTGTTTTGAGTGCACCACTTTGATTATTTTTCCAACATTTACCTCCTATGAACACAAGAGTTCACAAACTCACATATCTAACTTTAATTTATATATATATTGAAGACTCGTGGGTTTAAAAATTAATTAACTTTATATGTTTAACAGAGTTAGATTGTATTGATACATCTAACTTTGAAAAATATTGTAAATTCTTAAGTTTTCCACTTTGTATGATATAATAAACTTTTACGTCTTCGAATATCATTTGAATAGATATTTGATTCATTTAAAAAAGATTAAAATTCATAAAACTATCGTCGAATAATATTCTTTTATTTAGACATAATTAATATGTCAATTTTTGTTAGTTAATTTTAAAAAGGTTGAATATATTACAAATTGGCTTATTTAACCTAACATATTGCATTTGTTAAAGTTTAGCTAGATATCTTATTCGATACAAGTTGAAAATTCAAGAACATATTATTTGATATATATATTCAATTTTAAGGATATGTTTGAAATAAATGTGAAAGTTAAAACGTTAAACTTGTAATGTGTAACCTGAAAATATTAATCTGGATGGGATGAAAAACACACACTTACATCTTCAATAGGTTTTGAATCCATTTTTGTCAATCTCCAAATTGTGGAAGTTAGATGGACGGGCTAGGTTGATATCAATACAAACAAGTTAGCATATAGGTTGAAATTCTTCTATACTATGTTACTTTCATTTACTTTTAGTATCCAACGTTTGTTGTTGGATACTAAAAGTGAACATCTAAACTGCAAAAAAGAAAATATATAGAAAGAAAAGAAAAAAGAAAAAATACCCCAGCAGAAGTACCATTAGAAGTAAGGATGGCCATTACTCGTTTATCAACCAAGTAGAAGTGAATGTCTTGTCTCAAATCCATCTCCAACTTCTTGAAAAATTTATGACATTGTTTAATCAATGCTCCACATTTTTTCTCCTCTAAGATTGCCATTGAATAACATTGTTTGCATATCTTTCGTCCGTCGTTAAGCTCCATGAATTCCATCTCTTTTATCGACATAAATTTCAAATAATAAAAAAAATAGAATTTTAATTAAAACTATATTTTTTTGGACTTTCAAAACTTTACTTGGTTTTTCAAAATACGAGTAGAAAGCAGATGACAAAAGAATAGTATGATATATCTACTTTCAAGTGTAAATTTCTATTCAATGATAGATAAGTATCTTTTCTTATTTTATGTTAGTAAATAAAGTAGGATTTTGGTCCAATTCTCAATCTCACAGCAGATACATTATACATAGAGTTGATAGGAAATTAAAAATTTATTAGAAATGTTGTAAGGTTTGGTTTTAAGAAGAGAAGGCAGTAGAGAAATGTGGAAAGATGATGGAGAAATTATTGAACCAAATTTATGTGGTTAATTAGATAAGTAATTGAATTTTCAAACCTTGAAACGTGTACAGCCGCAGCATACAGGAGTACGGTCGAAGCAATGAGAGTCACAAATGCTTTGATTCCAAAATTCCTTTCCTTTCCTACCTGATCTCAACTTCACTCACACCCACAATTATTAACATTTAATTTTCAACCATAAACACAAATCAATAAAATAAAATAAATCTGTCGATTTTGAAGCTCATTTAATTTTGCTTCTCAGAAATAACTTTAAATTAGTAAAGTAACTGCTTACTGCTCCTTCACAAACGTCACAAACTTGTCTGTATTTTCCCCTACGTGTCCTAACAAAACATAAATTAGAAAAAAAAAAAACTCAATTACTTGGATGCAACCTATTATTACAAACTCATTCCTCCATTATCGGATTCAATACATTAGTGTTGATTTGGTTTTGATAAGGATCGTCAATCTCAATATCATTCAACTAGCTCAAGTATAACTTTCCAAACAAAAGATTAAAGGTTGAAAATTTTTCTAATCCAATATAATCTTGAACTGGAGATTAGAAACAAAAAGAATCAACTTAAGTATTTTGATATTTATATGAAAGACGAAATGACTTGTTATAACTTAAGTTTGATCCTTTCAAACTTTCTTCTATTGCTCTAATAACTTCGTCTTCTTCGTCCTTGCTTTCTTCTAAATAATCATATAACAGAGGAAGAGGAATAAAAGTGGTAATTAGTTGAATGAATTAGAAAATAAATGTTTTCTCCATTGTAGAGAAAAATAAATATTATTTTATTTTAAACATATGGCGTACTAAAATTTATATCCTAAACTTACAATTTTATTGACTCTATAGTTAAACTTGCATATATGTTTTAGAATTTTTTTCTTTTTTATCTTCAAATAAACTTCTATTTGAAAAATGGTGAATGAAAATATATTTAAAAAACGATGCTAGAGAGCAAAATTTTTAATGAAATTTGGGAGATGTACTTGGATTGTCTATCTTGTACTTATTGTTGTTTCATACCTGAAGTTTAGAAATTATTAAGTTTAGATAGTATAACTTTGAACAAAAATAATAACAAAAATGAAAATATATATATATATATATATAAAAAAAAAAAAAAAAAAACAGGTAAGATTTAGAAGAAAAAAAATTGAACGTAAGAAAAAAAAAACTTTTTAAGGTGAAAATGGAGACGGATGTCATTTTCTTCTCTAACATTGGGAGAAAAAGAACTTTAGCTTTATTTTGAAAATAAATGTAAAAAATCATACTATTTGCAAATAGAAAATACTTTTAGATAGTTTAGAAAACTCTTTAATACCAACTTATATACATAATATATATATAAGAGAAAATCTTTATAAAAGAGAGGGGGGTGGGGGAGAACTCTAAAAGAATATTTTTTAAAAATGATTATTATATACAATAAAAATACCAAAATGGAAAAAAAAATAATATTAAAAAAAACCTGTGGCCAAAATGATCATTTTGTTTGTGGAGATGGAGAAGAGAGAGCTCTACAGCACAACCTATATTATCAATTTCGTCTTCAAGCACATGTTCTTCCTGCATTCACATTTTTTTACATATAAAAGAAAATATCGATATATGCACACAAAAATTAAAAAGAAAAAGAAAACATACCATGGGTTTATGGATTTAGCAAATAAATGTGAAAAATAAATATATATAAAAACTCTCTAAATTTGGGGAAATTGTGAAAATAGATGGAATATATTTAGAGAAAAGACCTTCAGGTTTTGAGGTGAATTTCTATGTATTTTATATTACAAAAAAGTGGGTAAATTGAAAGATCTGATATAATTGATTAATTAAAAACTTGTTTGCATTTTCGGCATGCTCTCAATTGGAGTGCACTTGCTTTTAAGATGAAACCACCATTTTTTTCTACAACTTTCTAATTCTTCAAAATCTTTTGGTTGAAAAAGGTAGTAGATACACTACAAATATTGACATCTTTGTGTAAAGATTTGTTTGTTTTCAAATTGCAGAGTTTCGGTTGAGCTACCAATGGACGTTGCAGGAAATTGTTATGAAATTAAAAAAATTTAAAAATTTGGCATATGCAGGTTTCGAACCTGCGACCTTCGCGTTATTAGAGCACTGAGCTAATAGGCCAATCGTTTAATAAAGAAATTTTTATTTTATTTATTCATTTTCAATACTGCTTCTAAATTCAGACATTTAGAGAAGTTGTTTATGTTCATATTTCAATATATTTAAAAAAAGTTACAAATTTGACAGACAATTCCAGTTATATTTTTAAAAAGAATTATGAAAGTGCAAATTCTGAAAACAATATTTTTATGTTTTATTTGAACACAAATTTTGAATTTTAACATTTTAAATGCAAAGTTATATTAAATAGAGATGCATTTAAAAATATAGTCCGTTGTGTTATAAACTCGATTTGATTTTTAAAAAAATAATAAAATATGGTATTATGTAATTTATTATATTTTAAATTTGTTAAACTTAAAATAATTTTAAATTTTAATTATAAAAATATAAGTTTTAACTCTTCCTATAAATTATATAATATTACATAAAATGATTATAAATTAGTTAATAATAATTTATTGGATAACTACATCTAGTTTAAAACGATTTAGTTTAAATTAGAATCCAATTTAAGAATTTTGCTAATAAACACATATTTGAAAACAAGAAATGCAGTTAATTCCTTGTTTTCGACTACCATAAAATATCCCCTTTTTTTTTCACTAAATCTTTAAAGTAGTACTTATTGTTAGGTTGAAGTTAATATTAGTTGAACGAAAAATATAACAACAATGGACATTTTTTAAATTAAAAATATTTACAAGATTTTGATTTCTATTAATGGATTTCTATTAATGATCGCTATACAGCTATTGATAGAAGCATATAAACGACTATCAATATCTTATAGAATAATACTAAATTAGCTATGTTTTATAATAATTCTCCTTCGTGAAAAATAGGTTTAAAAAGTTTTAAATGAACTACTAATCAAAGCTAAATTTAAACTTTTATTTAATTTTTTTATAGTATATAATAACTAATAATAGAAACTAAATTTAAGTTTGAGTGAAAATATATGAATTACATTTAGATCTTTACAGATTAAAATAGAGCAAGTCTCAATTACATGAACCAAAAGGGTACTTTA
>JBBPDI010000001.1:234709-247316 GCA_037974545.1 Cucumis variabilis
GAGGACTGGAGGTGAAAAGGAAGAGAGATGGAGAGTGGATACGGGTCAAACCCGTACCCGATTCTTTCGTTGTGAATATTGGAGAGATTACTCAGGTACACATATAGCAGCAATTCATGTGTTACCTAGCTAGCTATCAGATTTAGTTTTTCAAAATTAGATTAAAGCACTTGCATGTTGAAACAAACAATTAATATTAGTCTAAAGCAAACCTTTTGTACTAATACCAGGTTTGGAGCAATGAGAAGTATGAGAGTGTGGAGCATAGAGTTATGGTTAACAGCGAAAAGGATAGATATTCCATTCCTTTCTTCTTCAACCCATCTTATTCCACCATTGTCGAACCTTTGAAAGAGTTGGTTGATTCCCAAAACCCTCCCAAATACAAATCTTACTCTTACGGAAAGTTTCTTACAAATAGACAACGCAGCAACTTCAAGAAACTTAATACTGACAACAGTCAAATCTCTGATTTCAAGATCACCAGCTAGAGACCTGAGAGTCACGGTTCATGCTACTCTATTTAGAGGCTGTTTGCTTTAAGGGCGGGGGGCTTGCTCAGAAACCTCGTTGATGATAAATATGTAATATGTACTGTGTGTGGTTGGGTTGTTTGCTTCTAATAAACCTTTTCTTTATCATAGTTATTTTAAAAAATTTAAAACTCCTTTTAGTATTCTTTATCATCACGATATTCATATTTTTCTTTCTTTGTTTTAAAAATTTTACCTAATATTTTACTTATTAAATATTTAGATTTTGATAACTTTTACAAATTTTTTAAATAGTTTTGATATTTTGTTATTGATAACAATTTTTTTGTTAATTAATTAAATTGATAATTACTGTTACTAAATTTATATTGAAAAATTAAGTATCAAAATAACAATTAGTATGAATTTATTTGATATATTAAGTAGTAATTTTAATTCTAAATTACAAAAATTATTGTAAATGATAAAATTTGAAAAAACTCCAAAATCAAAGAATTTAGGTTGGGATAAAAAGGAATGAAGGTGGGGTTGAAGATAATTTTGTTTTAAAAACTGCATATAGTTTAGCATTATCTATTATTTATTAATTAATAAGAGAATTGTTTGGCACAATAATCAAAACTTCACATCCTCCATATTCCCCTTCCCCCCCCATTCCCATCCACATTCATTTTTCCCCTCTTCCATCTAATATGGCATCATTCTTTACATCACATCTTATAGAAAGTTATTTATATTATTAATTGTTTGAGAGTGAAAACTAAGTGGCCTAATAATTGGTTGGATCTAAAAACTCCTTCAACACAATGCAATCCAAACCAATTAAACCCTTCTAAACCACAAACACTCTTACTCTTAGTCTTACCTAAACCTTGAAAATGTTGTAAAACTAATTACCAAATGATCAAAAGTTAGATTTTAATTAGAATTTGAAACAAGTATTTACACTCAGAATGAAAAGCAATGGTACCAATAGTATATACTTCAAAACATAAGATTAATCAAATAGAATAGAAGTCTTGTTTTTTAGTTTTAGTTTTGCCAAAAACATCCGTTAATGACTAGAGATGATGCATTGAAATTGAAGCTAAGGAGCAGTAATTCACTAAAATAATGAAACCCAAACCCGACGAATTAGAATGATGGTAATATACAATATTTTAATCCTTCGATCCAAACATTACACTCTCTGTTATATATATATATATATCTTACCATTATTTTCTTATTTGCAAACACAAAACTTCACATTAGTATTCACTTTAATATATATTCCCCCAATATCTTCTTCTTCAAATTAAATTCCATCTGCCAATATGGGACATCTTCAGGAGTTTGATCAGGTTTTCATCCAAGCCCCCGAGCACCGTCCCAAGCTCACCGTCTCCGAAGCTGACGGCATCCCCACCATCGACCTCTCTCCAATCTTCAACGACTCAGTACCCGGCAGCGATTTCCCCGACGATTTGGTCCAGCAAATCGCCTCTGCTTGTACGGAGTGGGGATTCTTTCTGGTGGTCAACCACGGTGTCCCTCCCGAGAAGCGGCGTCGAATAGAAGCCGCTGCCCGGGAGTTTTTTGGGCAGAGTTTGGAAGAGAAGAGGAAAGTGAAGAGAAATGAAGGGGTGGCGACTGGCTATTTTGATATGGAGCTGACCAAGAATGTCAGAGATTGGAAGGAGGTCTTCGATTTCGTGGTGGAGGATCCGACCGTCATTCCGGCGTCGTCCGATCCTGATGACACTGAGTTGACTCAGTTGATCAATCAATGGCCAGAATACCCACCGGAATTCAGGTACATCTCACTGTCCAATTATACTGTTAAATAGTGTTTTGTTTTCAATTGTTCTGGAAATCAAGAAAATCAAATTGACTATCACGTACCACTTAGCCATTCTAATAGAGAGAAACAAAGAATTATGATTAGGATGTGGATGGAGTTGCACATTCTTCAACAAAGTTGTTGTGGAGTCACTCTAATCAAGGGACATTAATTAATTAGTTTTCAAAAATGATTAGGCAATCTCTTTTTACAAACAAAATAGAAATAATTTAATCCTTTTTAGTTTGGGTACAACAAGAACTGCACAATCACAAATAAATGGGTGCAGTCTATGCCTACTTTTTTTCTTTTCAAAACCTCGCCAACTAAGATGTGTTTTGACATTTTACAAACAAATGGATATTAAACTCAATCTCTGAACGAAAATTTTGCCCAAAAATCTGTATACAACATTATGGAAATATTGTTATAAAAATATATTGAAAAACATCCATTCCAATTTTGAATAACTTTAATTTACTAAAGTAATCTTTTCCTAATGATCAAAACGTCACAAATCACCAAGAAAAAAGTAGAGACTAACCTAATTTTTGTTTTTAGTTTAAAAAAAAAAACAAAAATTAAATGTTAACCCATGAAACAAGTTTTTCTCTCTAAAAGCTACATTTTGATTATTGTTCAACTAGTTATATGATATCACCACAATCATTAAATATTTTTTAAAAAAAGTCTAAAATTTGAGTATCTAACTTCGATGTTGTTGAAGTGAAAGAAAAAAGAACTCTCAATTTGAAATTAAATTATAGATTACACTTTTGGTATCTATTCAACCTTTCTTAATTTAGAAACTTTGTAATTAATGAGTTTATGCAAGGACTATTTTAGAATATTGTGTTCCTTTTGGTGTTTAATATAATAAATGTTTATAGATATTTGTGGTACTCATAGTTATTTGTATTTGGAAATCAAACTAACTTATTCTACTTCAGTCGAAGCGAACATACAAAAGAGTGTTATTTACCACATTGCAAGAACTGGACTCTTGTTGAAATCTATTTTGACCTATTGTAATTGTAATTTAAAAAAAAAAATAGCTGACAGTAAAATCACAAATATTTAATTAGAAATTTGTTGCATAACATACTAAAATGGACCAAAGTTAATTATGAGTTTGGAGATTGAATGATTGAGCAGAGAGATTTGCGAAGGATATGTTGAAGAATTGGAGAAACTTGCGCACAAATTGATGGAACTAATCGCCAATAGCTTGGGATTACCGGCAAAAAGGTTCGGAGTTTATTTTAAAGGGCAAACAAGTTGTGTGAGACTGAATCACTATCCATTGTGCCCATCACCGGAGCTAGCTCTGGGAGTTGGCCACCACAAGGACCCCGGTGTCTTGACGGTGCTCGCCCAAGACGACATTGGAGGACTGGAAGTGAAAAGAAAGAGAGATGGAGAGTGGATTCAAGTCAAACCTGTACCTGATTCTTATGTGGTCAATGTTGGAGATATTACTCAGGTACGTAGCCGGGCCATTACGTTTTGGAGCCATTAATCATGCGAATTTTTTTTAAAACTACTCTAATCTTGATAGGTTTGGAGCAATGAGAAGTATGAGAGTGTGGAGCATAGGGTTACGGTAAACAGCAAAAGGGATAGATATTCCATTCCTTTCTTCTTTTACCCATCTCATTCCACCATTGTTGAGCCTTTGGAAGAGCTTATTGATCCCCAAAACCCTCCCAAATACAAACTTTACTCTTTCGGGAAGTTTCTCGCCAATAGAAAACGCAGCAATTTCAAGAAGCTTGATGTCGACAACATTCAAATCACTGATTTCAAGATCACCAACTAACCCAACTTACCTTAAATGTTTCCTTCCTTCATGCTACTATATGTTTGGTATAAGCTTGGCTATTGAAAACATAATTAGTTGAATAATGACACCATAAGTAATAAATGTCAAGTTTGGCATTTGTATAATTTATATGCAAAGTTTGAGATTTAAATTGAGATTGTTGTTGTTTTTTCTTTTTTGGTATAGAAATGTTTTTTTAGTATAACAACTATGAAAAAGATTGAGAATCAAACCTCTCATCTTTTAGATGGAAAGTATACAAATTAAGTAATTTCTTTCTTTGTGGATTCTATTAAACACAAACCAAAATATTTAATTTAACACATTCAATATATTTGGGTCTATATATAGAAATTAATTGGGTGCATTTTTTAAAATAGCAAAATAAATTAAAGTATTTATAAGCAATAGCAAAATATAATTGTGAATTCTATCAATGATAGTCACTAAGTCTATCACTGTCTATAGAAAATAATCATTTTAATAAAAACCATAAAAAATACAGAGATAGAGTACTCATCTTGAAATATTTTATCTCTCATACAAAGAAGGACATTTCACGAAAAACTGTCTAGAAAGAGAAAGACACTATAGAAGAGATGATAGTCAAAAATTTAAGCCATATGAAAGAGAAGAATCAAACAGGCACACAGAAGACTCAAAGAGACTCAGAGAACATGGGTAGAAAGTTCTAGCTTAGACCACAATGGATCGAACTCATAATCTCTTAGTTAGTTATTGAGCTTTTTACCACTACGTCAACCCATTATGGTTATTAATTAATAAATTGATATATTTTATAACCCTCAAGTTACAATTACATTAGGATTAAGGGGTTTTGGAGTTCAAATTTCTTGGTTTAAAAAGCACTATACGTATGAAATATATTTTATAAATAGTTTTAATATTTTGCTATTAATAATTATTTCTCTTTTATTAATTGATTAAATTGATAATTACTAATACAAAATTTATATTGAAAATTAAGTATCAAAATAACAATTAATATGAATTTATTAAATATATTAATTAGTAAGTTTAATTATAAATAACAAAATTATTGTGAATGCATTGAATGATATTTATTTTTGATTAATTAATACTAATTAGGTAAGTTTGTTATGCTTAATTTGATTATTAAATATATACCATTTTTGTTAATGAGATCCCGATAGTATTTGCAGTGCACAATTAAATACATTCATCTTTGATATATCTATCTTATTGTTTCGTATACGTAAACCTCCTTTATTCACAACTATCTACAAACCATTCAACGAAATAATCCCTTAACGTGTACAAATTAAACATTAGTTCACTAAAATGAAACAAAACCAAGAGTAGAGTTAAAAAAATAAAAAAGAAGCAATATTTAGGTGTATTTCCAGATGAACTCATAGTTTTACATTGCACTCCCTATCACAAAACAAATTAAATATTAGAATTAAATATTTATAAAAAAAATTAAAAAAAATGTTAAAAAAGACAAGTGTATTGAATTTTATATTTTAGTGATTTTTTTTATGGAGTGTATATAGTTTTTTCTTTCCATATTGGAAAAAATTTTAAAACTAAATTATAATTAGACAATGAAGTGAAATAAAAAAAAGTTCTAATATCATTTTATTTTTTTTAAAAAAGAGTTCGATATCATTTTATTTTTAAAATTGTTTGGCACAATAATCATAACTTCACATCTTCTAAATTCTTATTCGGGGACGGATCAATGTTAAATAATACTTTATTTTAATTATATTCTGTATTTACTTTAAAACTCCAAGATATTGGTTCAATTCTCATCTAATATAGTTTAATCCTTCAATCCAAACTCTAAACTATACATCTATTGTACCATTATTTTCTTATTTTACAAACACAAAACTTCACATTAGTATTCACATTTTAATATATTCAAATTAAATTCCATCTGCCAATATGGGACATCTTCAGGAGTTTGATCAGGCTTTCATCCAAGCCCCCGAGCACCGTCCCAAGCTCGCCGTCTCCGAAGCTGACGGAATTCCCACCATCGACCTCTCTCCAATCTTCAACGACTCAGTACCCGGCGGCGATTTCCCCGACGATTTGGTCCAGCAAATCGCCTCTGCTTGTACGGAGTGGGGATTCTTTCTGGTGGTCAACCACGGTGTCCCTCCCGAGAAGCGGCGTCGAATAGAAGCCGCTGCCCGGGAGTTTTTTGGGCAGAGTTTGGAGGAGAAGAGGAAAGTGAGGAGAAATGAAGGGGTGGCGACCGGCTATTTTGATACGGAGCTGACCAAGAATGTCAGAGATTGGAAGGAGGTCTTCGATTTCGTGGTGGAGGATCCCACCATTGTTCCAGCGTCGCCGGAGTCTGATGATGACGAGTTGACTCAGTGGAATAATCAATGGCCGGAATACCCACCGGGATTCAGGTACATCTCACTGTCCAATTATACTGTTAAATAAGTTATTATACGGAGAATTGGATTGATTTTCAAATATTTCGTAAACTAACAAAAAAAAATTTTTGAATGTGTCCATATATTTTATTTTTAGTTAATGATATCATATTTATTTAGTCAAAATAAAAATTATACGCAATTCCCCAAAGTTAGTTATCAATTTGGAGATTGAGCAGAAAGATTTGCGAAGAATATGTTGAAGAATTGGAGAAACTTGGGCACAAATTGATGGAACTAATCGCCAGTAGCTTGGGATTACCAGCAAAAAGGTTTGAAGAGTATTTTAAAGGGCAAACAAGTTGTGTGAGACTGAATCACTATCCATTGTGCCCATCACCGGAGCTAGCTCTGGGAGTTGGCCGCCACAAGGACCCAGGTGTCCTGACGCTGCTCGCCCAAGACGACATTGGAGGACTGGAAGTGAAAAGGAAGAAAGATGGAGAGTGGATTCAAGTCAAACCTGTACCTGATTCTTATGTGGTCGATGTTGGAGATATTATTCAGGTACGTAGCCATTACTAAATAATCATGCGATCGAAGCACTTTTATCAAACATACATTAAATATATTGACAAATCAATTATTATTATTTTTATTTTTATTTTAATTAAAAATTTTAAAAGCCACTCTCTCTTGATAGGTTTGGAGCAATGAGAAGTATGAGAGTGCGGAGCATAGGGCTACGGTAAACAGCAAAAGGGATAGATATTCCATTGCTTTCTTCTTTTACCCATCTCATTCCACCATTGTTGAGCCTTTGGAAGAGCTTATTGGTCCCCAAAACCCTCCCAAATACAAACCTTACTCTTTCGGGAAGTTCCTCGCCAATAGAAAACGCAGCAATTTCAAGAAGCTTGATGTCGACAACATTCAAATCTCTGATTTCAAGATCTCACCAACCCACCCCAAATTCGCTTAAATGTTTCCTTTCTTCATGCTACTATATATTACATTTAGGGGGTTTGTTTGGTATAAGCTTGGTAATTGAAAATATAATTTGTTGAATAACGACACCAGAAGTAATAAATGTCAAGGTCTTGGCATTTGTATAATTTATTGCAGTTTGAGGGTTAGATTGAGATTATTATCTTTATAGAATGTCTTTTTCTATAGAAAGAATCAAACCCATATTGCTTATGATGGAAATTCGTGCGAATTGTGCAAGTTTTTTTATAATTTATATGTATTAAACACAATCTAAAATATTTACAAATAAATATTCTACTGTATCAACAAAGTTTTTTTTCCATTAACTACACCTCCTAGAGCTTTCAAAAGTTCAAAATTCAAATTCAAACTATATAGACGCCGGTTACCTCAATAAATAAATAAATATATATATATATATATCGACCCCGTATGAACTAATATCAAACTTAAATCTATTAAAAAAATGATCCTAGAGTCTTAAAATTGCTTAATTAGGTCAATGATTTTAATTTGTTAATTTAATTTAATTTTGATCAGTAGCTTTCCTTGTGGGTATGTGTGCCCAAAGTTTCCAAAGAGCGCCAATTTCAGGTCAATAATCAAAATGGAGAAGAAGATCAAGAACAACAACTACCTCTTACCATTACTTCTCCTGTCCCTCTTCTTCCAATTCCCACTCTCCGATAATACTTCTCGCCCTGATCATTTTCACAAACACTTTGTCTTTATCCACGGATCCTGCCATGGCGCATGGTCCTGATTCAAACTCCTCCCTCTTCTCCAATCCTACGGTCACCGCGTCACCGCCCTCGACTTGGCCGCCTCCGGAGTCGACCATCGAAATCCGGACTCTGTCCGATCCATTTCCCAGTACTTCCAGCCTTTGATTGACTTCATGTCCGCTCTCCCTCAGCACCAAAAGGTGATCCTCGTCGGGCATAGCCTGGGCGGATTGGCCGTGTCGAAAGCCATGGAGGACTTCCCGACGAGGATTTCCGCCGCCGTTTTCGTCACGGCTACGATGCCTGGGCCAGGTCTGAACATATCGACCATTTATGGGAAGGTATTTGAGAGGAATGAATCAATGATGGATAGCGTTTACTCCTACGGCAATGGCCCCAATCGGCCTCCCACTGCCTTCGTCTTTGGGCCGCGATTTTTGGCTTCCAAAGTTTATCAGCGCAGCCCAGCTGAGGTAAGTATTAATTATATATTGGGGTTGATTAAAGTGGCTTAATTATATATTAACAATAATAATAACATGTGATCCTATAGGATTTAACACTGGCGACATTGCTGATGAGGGCAGTGCCATTGTTCACCGAAGAAGACGTATCCGAAGTATTGAAGCTATCGGAGAGAAATTACGGTTCCGTTAAACGAGTATTCGTGGTGTCAGATCATATGGTGATGATGTCTGAGCCTTTCCAGTTGTGTGCTCATCTTCAACTCCTTGCTCAATACTATCCTTAAACCTTAATTACCCTTTTTAACTCATCCATCCCACATCTCCTTTCCTTAATTCCCACTTAACAACTTTATTTGGGTGGCTTTATTTATTTGTTGTTGCAATGATATAATATACTTTATAAATTGATATAGATTATAACCCTCAACTTACCTATTTTATATATGTATATGTATGGAATATAAATTATCTAATTACTTTGTGGATATCTACTAAACTACGTGGAGAGACTCATTCAATTAAATTGAATTGAAACTTAAAAATCAAATCAATTAAACCAATATTGGTTTTGAACTGAGTAATTCGAAACTTATAAAATCATGGGAATTACAAGATTTGTATTTTAAAGAAAAAAGAAAAGAAATAAGAAGCATGTCTATCATTCTACTTGTACAATAATTGAGGGACAACAAAATAATAATGGAAGCTTACAAAAGATTAGAATATTACACACACATCAATGTTAATAAAACTCCAAACCAAGGTATCCAAGCTGGTTGATGGACAATAGTGATAATGACAACATGACACTTATCTCTATATGGTATTCTCTATTTTTTTACATAAGTCTTTATGATTTTCCTTTTTGAAACAATCATTGAAGAAATCTTTATGTTAATAAAAAAAGTATTTTGTTACTCATATATTCATTTTTTTTATCAACGTGGGTTGTTTACACTCTGACTAACATCACCGACAAAGAGAACTTATATGAGCAATTTTCAAGAATTTGTAGCAACAATGTAGCCGCCCAATTGGAGAATCGTCCAAATTAATTTCAACGAACATTTCAATCGAGAATCCTCACATATCCATTAGAAGGACATAATTTGCTAATAAAAAAAAGGCAATTTGTTAGTAGGGTAGAAGCATGTGTTAAAGTAGAGTTTAGATTGTGGGATTTGAGAATCATGAAATTAGAAGCTTTTGTTGAATTAAAAATTTAATATGCAGTATTTTATGATAGGTGTGAGTCATGTGGGTAGCATTATTGTTTTTGTTTTCTTCCCTAATTCAAATCTCTAGTAACTTTTTGTAAAAGTATATCAACTTGGGTGTAAATATTCATTTGTAACTAATCACAATCTTCAAATTGAACGACAAGATCTTGATCCATCGTCTTCAATATTAAAAAATATATATACATTAATGGTTTTGGGAATGCATACCATAACACTCACTATTGTTTATTCTTATATTTTTATATGTACAACTCCATATTTGACTTATTACCTCCATATTTGAAAGAAAACTCTTGATATTGTTTAAAATTAAAATGTACTGAAGATTTTAAGTAATTCCAATTTTATAATTACATATTTAGTGAAGATAATAGTATACTACATAATAATAATAATAATTTATATGACTAATTCAGAAATAAATTTTTGGAGTCAAAATAGAGACTATGAAAAGGGATGGATAGAATAATAATATATATATTTTAAAAATAAAGTGTCACGAATTCTTAATTTATACTTATACAAGGGTGTGACTGTGTATTCCACGTGCATGAAGTAAACAAATTGTACTTTCTATCATTTACAAAATTCATTTCCATACATGACTACTAATAATTATTACTAAAACCATATATTTAAATTAATGCCTGTTTTTTTCCTTTCATTTTATATATAAACAATGATCGAAATTTATTTTTCTGAAAAAAATTCAATTAATTAAGCACATGCACGAGATCTTATAAATGTTTTGTCTCTTTCATCGAAAAAGAATGCCTCTCATCTAGTCTTGTCAAAGAAAAAAAGAAATAAAACAAGCTTTTCGGATAATACAATTTTAAGCAATTGGACGGTGTTTCGATCTTGGACAATGACTAAAGAAAATTATTTAATTAATTTCATACGTTTTAAAAACCAACACAACAATCGTATCCATGATTTTCTTGATTTAATAAACTATACACTCTCTGTGTTAGTTAGTACAGTATAGATAGCACCATTCAATAAATCATATATCATATCAATATATATATCTTGATACATGCTATATTCTTTTTCTCTTGAAAAATAAAAATTGTTTTATAGGATTTGAGAATATATAAATGATATTAAATACATCTAAATATTAATATAATTTATATTTTGCCTATTATGTTATATCATAAATTATTAAAAACGTTAATTTGTAAAGTCCATCTTTAAGATTCCACCCAACAATTATTGATCTAGGTAAACCAAAATTATTTGTGAAGACAATATTGAATCCAAAATATCAAGTAAAGTAAGAACATTTATTTTGTATGGATGCACAAGATCTTCAGTTTGATATGAATCTTGGACTCAAATATGACTAAAACTTTAGTCCTTCACTTTTCTTATTTATATTTTGTTTCCTACATTTTTTAGTCTAAGTTCTACCGAAAAGTCTATTTTAATTTTAACTAAGTGTAAATTGTTTTTATTGAAAGTTTATTTTAAATGATAAAATAACGTAAATATTTTTAAATATAAATTAATGATAAGACGTTTACCATTTTACTATATATAAAAACACTATTTTTGTTAACAAATATATGAAATTTGATACAACAAACTATAGCTATAAAGTGAACATATAACTCAAAACGACAACAAAGATAGTTGTTGAAAAGGTTTGATTAAGCTCAAAATTACGTAAATAAAAAAAGAGTAACAATTGGTGGAAGATGACGGTTTGGGTATCCTTATGCAAAGGTTGAATTGAGTCATATTTAAATTGAAAAAGCAAATATAACCTAACTCATCTGTCTAAATTACTTTTAGCTCTCTTCAAACTCCATCCACATGTCCAATTCAAATAAGATCAATAAAAAAATATACAAAAGTTCATGAATTATTAGAATTATATATATATATATATATATATATATATATATTCACTTCTTTAACTCCATCATTTACTTTTAAATTTTTTAATTATTTCAATAATTGCTATAATAACCAATTTTGTTTTCTATAAAATTTTACCACAAACATGTTTTGAAACATTATTTACGAAAATAAGAAACAAAAAGTCGAAGTGTATTTTGCCACCTGACTAAATTTAATTGTACTGTGTATACAATTTTACGTTTTTTTTTTTTTTTTGTTCCCTTCGTATTTCTCGATCGGAATTTAATTACGTTTTCAAAAAAAAAAAAAAAACAGAAACAACTCAATTGAAATCGGGAAAGTGGACAAAATAAACTTCTGTAATATCACATAAGCCATTGGATAATAACTATATTTCACACATCGTCCCTAAAATTCTACAATATTTACACAAATACCCATCCAGTCCATACATTTTCTTTTTTTAAAAAAAAAAGAAAGAAAGAAAGAACATAATTGAAGTTAAAGCGTGACTTTCAGGTCCGGCTTCACAATGACGATAAAACCAACAGATTACAACCAAATAACAATTGGATAGTTTCGTACTAACCCAAATGAGAGAGAGAGAGAGAACAATTTCTTACTAAAAAAAGAAGATAATTGGATTATTTCCAAGAGAGAGATCAGTTACAGTAATACCTCCATTTAATTACGAAACAAAAAACAAAATTCACACTAACTTTGAACGAACATCGCCACATCGCCGCCGCGGACGGCAGCGGAGGATGAATTTAGGGGTAAAAGCCCACAAAAGGAA
>JBBPDI010000001.1:471836-483055 GCA_037974545.1 Cucumis variabilis
AAAGCCAAAGTCAGCTCCCCTTCTTACGTGGGTCCACGTCGGTGCCCCAACCTACGGAGAAAACACCACGTGGAACCTTCTCGATTATGGACCCCACTACCTTTTTATTATGATTATTTATCTCTGTTTTCACGTCAGCTATTCCCAAGTGTCACCATCGCTCGTAGCTGGAGCAGACACGTGTCGTGAAATGGGTGGTTGAAGAAGGGGCTGGTTAGTCTGTGGGACAGCACACAAGAAACCCAGCAAGAGTCACCGTCGGATTAAAACATCTCTTGGATCCCCATTCCATATGTTGATGCTCTTTCATTGTACTCTCAACTAGGCTGTTTTTGTGTTTCCTTTCTTAATTTCTTGACACCTCGATTTTCTTTTTCCTTTCTTTTTTAAATTCATTCAATATACTTTGGTTTAAAATAAATTTCAAAAGCTATTTTTTGAATAGCTGTTGAAGATTTCAGTTTTGTTTTATAAAAAAACTCTATATTATAAACATATAAGTATTATATTTTTAATTATCTAATTTAAACCTTTATACTTTTAATTAATCTTAAATTTAGTATTTAATGCTATTTTATTTTTATTTAAAAATTTATTTTTTTATTTAAAATTTTAGAAAACATATCGACATATTTTATTAAAATTGAACAATTGAAAGTATATTAATTAAAATATAACAAGCTTCGAGATCTGATATGGAAAATGATATTTTGACTCTTTTTTATTACATACACAAATTTATTTCTATATTGGTTTTTTTCTTATATTTTTAATTAAATGCGAAAAATACCTTTTCGTAATAAAATCCACCTATCATGAGGTTGGGAATATTATGATTGTTTTTCTAATTTATTAGGTAGAAGTAAAATTGTCTATTGATATTTAGAATGATAATTTATGTCTTATTCGTAAGTTCGAGAATTATTGTTATGTAAATAAATTTGTTCTTTTTCTAAATTCAATACGTTCTACAATTATATAACAACCAATCCAAAAAATTGAAAAAATTCATAAAATTTTACAAAAACTTCAACAAGTAAGAGTATGAGTTGTCTTACTCGACTCACAAATGACATGAACGAACAAACACTTTATAGAATTTAGCGTGTTTGAAACATGATATCATCTAAGAAAGTATACTCCTCCGCATCAAAAGAATTACATCAAACTTATTGATCACATTCAACATGATTGAATCTAACAAATAGTAAAGTGACTGATTCACATACTTTGAAAAATGTAATTGACTTGTGGTTTAGTTATGCTTGAAACGAGACAAACTTTCAATCAAACAAACCTGTCTGAAAATACCATATGTTATTGCAAGAACTTCCACAACTTAAAAGATGAGTTTGACATAGAAGTTTTTTAGAAGTATATGTAAGTTTTAAAGTTTTAAGATCGATGCAACTCTTAAAGTTTTTTCTCTAAAAAAAAAGTAAAAACATATAGTTGACAATTAATTTAGAAGTATGTATAAGGTCTAATTTTTTTCAATGGATCATGAATAAATAATTTTTTTACCAGCAAAGAAAACAAAAATTAAAATAGTTGTCCTAATTAATAACATCAATTTTATTTCAAGAAAATGATTGATTTATTTGACTTTATTTTATTTTAATTTTGGTTGATTCCTTCGTTTTTGTACTTTACGAATTGACCAATGAATCATTTTCAATCAAATTTACTCAGGAGGACTACATGATTGGCATTGCCAGCATGTTTAATGTTCACATTTTCATCTTCTCATAAATACACAAAAGATATATAACCATGCATTGAAATGGAAAAATATAATATCAAAACTTAGTTTCATCTATTTTAATATTTGTGAATTATTGAAGTTTGCAATTTTTTTTGATTG
Organism: Cucumis variabilis; assembly: GCA_037974545.1. Taxonomy (NCBI): domain Eukaryota; kingdom Viridiplantae; phylum Streptophyta; class Magnoliopsida; order Cucurbitales; family Cucurbitaceae; genus Cucumis; species Cucumis variabilis. The sequence continues at coordinate 473,701 of JBBPDI010000001.1, forward strand.
GTAACAATTCATTAAAATCCATATGTCAAATTGTTGATAAGTAAGAAAGTGGAGAAGATTTAGAATTGAAATATGGGTCGACTAACCACTTAGGATTGTTGGTGGTGAAAGTGTAGAGATGTTTTTCTTTTTATTGATAGGTGTGATCAAGAGGACAAACCGTCCAACCCCAAGTTGAAAGTGAGTAGTAAATATGCAAATCCCAATAAACTCATCACTCTCACATTCTAAGAACCCAAACAAACCTTCCATTTTTGTAGCTTTGTGAGCTTAATCTACTTTTACAACCTCCTACTATACCATCTTCCAATTTTAGGCCAGAAAAATAATAAAAAAGAAAGCAATCAAATAGAAACACAATAAAAAAAAACTCACGAACAAGACAGAAATCCATTATGTGAAAAATTACTACAATCACACAAAATAATTCTCTTTTTCGACTCCAGTTACAAGAACACTCTCTAAAAACTTTTAGCCACTTTTCAATTAAAAGAATTTAACTAGAGTTAGCACAGTAAAGCTTAAAGCGCTTCTTACTTAAACATTGAAAACCAAAATTATAAAAATTATACTATAAAAACAATAGTTTATACTATAAAAATTAATAATTTAAAATAATAGTTGTTGTTGGTTGGTGGATATTCGAGGTTATCGATGATAGTAATTGAAGGGGTTGTCGCAGTTGACTAATGATGGAGGTAGTCGAAAATGGCCATAGGAGTTGGTTACTGTTGATGGTAGTTGGAGTTGACTGATAGAGGTCGATGGTAGTGAAGTAGATATTTTCTTAATTTTAAGAGTGAAAGAAATTAAAAAGATTAATTATTAAACATTCAAAAAAAATAGATTTTGATATATAGATTGATTTCAAGTATTTATAGCAACTTTGTTTTTGGTTATTTGAAAAGGTGGAATTTGCAAAAGAGAGATAGAAAACCCAAAAAGGTCGGCGAAAGGGTGTGGGGGAATGGATATCAATTTAGAGCCCATTCCCTAAACATACTTACAATAAAACAAAAAGCATTCTCTTCAATGAATAAGAATGGATGTGGTTGGTTTTGGGCTGCCCTCTCCCTTACCTTCTTCCAAATTTCCCATTTCTCTTTTTCTCTTCCTTTCTCCATTTCTCCCTTTTTCTCTTTTTAATTTTTACTTTTTCTTTTGTAAAGAAAAACAATTCATAATGTTTATGGTTCGTTACCATTTTAGTCAAAGTTTTGAACTCTATGTCTTTATTTAGAATGTGTTTGAATTACCTTTTAAAATGTTTAAATCATTTTCTTAAAAAATTGTGGTGTTTTGATAAACTTTCTAAAAAGTATTTTTAAATGAGATTGAAAAATAATCTATTTTTTAAAAAATATATACTCAAAAAGAAAATTTGAGAAAATTTAGTTAAAGCATTAATATAGTTAAAAACAAATATATATTTACAAATATAAACATAAAGTTAAGGGTTAATAATTTAAAGAAAAATACTATTCACAATGGATGGTCGACAGTCAACGACGATGGACGGTGAACGACAACAGTGGTGGTGGTTGCACAGGGTAACAATTGTGGATGGTTGGCGGTGGAGGTTGAAGACCGTGAAAAGAAGAAAATGAGTTAGGGCAGCCATTTTATAGACCACGAACTCGTGCGAGTTCCTGCACATGACAAACTCTATAATTGCACACAAATTGATTGACATACATGGTGGTCATCTCGTCGGCATGTCATAATCCACAAATACATAGAAAGTATGGACTATGTTCACGATTTCAAAGCCTATTTTTGTCAACCTTCAACCATATTTCTATCATTATTTATTAAAATTGTATATATATATATATATATATATATATATATATATAAATAAATAAAAGTTCTATTATTTTAAATATATATATAAATTTCAACTTAATTTGTAGAATAAAAAAAAGCAAAGTTGTGTAGCCCTAAGGGCAGGCTAGAGGGTATAGTGCCCATAAAATGAGATACCGAATCATAATCACTTTACCCATCATTGTTGAGTTGAAAGAATCACACTATTACATATATAACCAATCAACAATGATATTTGGAATATAATAAGAGATTTTGGTAGGGCCAAAGTATGTCAAAACCCAATAATTTTCTAATTCTTTTGGAATCAAAGTTTGCTTTTGTTGATTCATCATTTTTTTTATATATATATATTTCCTCTTCAAGTTAGTTTTTTCTCCCCCATATCATTTTCTTTCCAAAGAGGTTTTATATTTTAGAGATCTCTTTTGTTTGCAATAATTTAATGTGTGTCTTTGTGTTATGTTGTATGAGAAATCTTTTTTTGAAAGCCCTATGTCCCATTATATGTGGTAATGAGTTAGTGTGTGTAATGGGGTTTTATATTGCATGTGTGGTGTGTAAGTTCGTATTTATGAGGGGAAAAAATATCTAAGTAAATATAAATATAAACTAATGATTAAAAAGGAGCTTTTATATTATGGTCTCATACTTTTTTTTCTCCTCCTATTTTTTATCTTCAATTATTATCAAGGGGTGTCCTTTGGTTGATTGATGTCGATTTTTCAATCAAAATTGCTATCGGATGGAAGACTATGGTCGATTTAGTAAATGTTTAAACTGAAATTCCAATCGTGAAAGAGTGCGTATCTTGTGTTGGTCGGTCGATTTGGATCAATTTAGGCTTTTGAACTTTTTTTAAAAAATATTGTCAATTTGGATTTTTCTCAAACTGACACTGATTGAACCCCTCTTTATCCAATCGATTACCTTCGATTTGGTTGATTTTGGTTAATTTGCTCGATTTTTTTGGTCTATCATACCCATTCTTAATTACTAGTATTTGAGCTTTTAAGTTTTCTAATTTCAAGACATATAAAAAATTATTATTAAAAAAATGTGATATACACTGTAGCTCAAGGTTTTATTTCCTACCATGCATTTAGAGTTTTAATTTCGACATCACAAAGCACTTTGGTTGATATTTATATGACATTGAAATTTGAAATTATTTACATTTTTAATCACCATGTATATGAAATATTTAAAATTTGATAAAAGATATGGAATTGTACATTGAGCAGCTCAAACTTATATGAAAAGTACTTAACCTTTAAGTGGGAGGAGACTATTGACACCACATTGGTGCAGATGTTCCTATCCAAATTTAATGATCTTCATCAACTAAATAAAGTGGCATTCCTCTACATGTCACCTTAGCCAATAATCACTTCATATTTTTCTTCTAATTATAATAAAATCTTATTTCTAAAATAATTTCTATACATTTTCACAATTTACATATAGTTGAAATTAGCACACTCGATAAAGAAAATGATTAACAATTATATGCATGACAAGAGCTTAGAATTATATGAACCCTTTGATTAAGAAAAAGAAAGAAATATCAAACATTAAATTAGGAAAATAAGGTGATAAGAAAATGACGAAAATGTGTTTTTTAAAAGTAAATTTTTCTTTTATAAAAATTGAATCGATGAATATTACTTCTATCTATTGATTTCTTTGTTTTATTATTGTCTACTTTGTAACCTCAAATTGATTTCTTTGTTTAATTATTGTCTGCTCTATAAGATTGTTATAAAAAAAATCAAATTTCGAATATCCTTATTTCAACTTTCTGCATCCCACTATCTTCGTCATTGTAAAAGACAAAGGAAGAAGGAGGAAGACCGAACATATAAAATCAAATCCAATCAAATTTCATCAAATGTACTGAAAGTATAATAGCTATTATCATCACAATAAGGTAACCATCATTCCTTTGATGAAAAAAATAAAAAAAAAAAAGAAGAGAGAAGCATATGGTTGAATAAGACGTGGAGTTTATCCCCACACAATCTATACTATTTGAGGACACAATAGATTCTAATTTGTTTTTATCTTTTATAACTCTTTTAAGTAATATTCCATTTGAATTTTATTTCTTTGGATCCATCTTATGATATATCTTCAAATTTTCCCTTTCATAAAACATATGAAGTGAAGTGGATGCATGATTGGATATATAGTGCTTCATTCTTTATCTCCAATAACCTATTCTTTTATGTCTATCCTTTCTTCATCATCTTTTCATTATTATTTAACTAATATATTTCGAGTTGTATCTATGTTTACATAGCAAATAGTGTCATGATTGAAGAATTTGATAAAATTAACAGATACAATTAGTATGCTCTCATGCGTGTAAGAATTTTTAAAATGAAGAAGAAAAGAACCCTTTCAATTTATTATTATATCATTTAAATTCATTATTTCATGGGAATGGATTTCTTATCTCATGCACTCATTGAAATTTGTGCCCTTTAGACTTGGACCCTATATATGTGTATGTATTTTGACATACAACTTGGGATGATGTGTAAAGAACTAATGATATGTATAATATTATGTATAAACCTAAACAAAAATGAAGTTCTTATTTATTTGCCCTTCTGTTCAAACCTATACATAATCATTAGCTACTCCATAGTCCATACCATGACCTAATCTAGAAGGATATGTTTTTTTTATTGGATTTTGAGAGCTAAAATATGCTAAATTAGTTAAGAGTATAGTATGAAGTTTGAGGTTTGGTTTTCTATTTAATTTTATATCTCTATGTGTAATGTTGATTTAAAATTTTAAAAAAAATATATGAAAATCAATGTATCTACTTAAATATAAATTTAAATTTTATATCAATTGAAATTTTAAACTTCTAATTTTTTTTTGTTGTATAATAGTAGATTTAAGAAATTAAAAAATCAAAGCGTTAAATTTGTAATTTTAGAAGTTATAAAATAAAATTTCAAAGTTTAGAAATTACAGTTAAATAGAATCGAAACTAATATTAAATTCTATATGAGCTATATTTGTACACGTGATTATGAAAGAAATGATAGTGATAGAACTTTTATTTGAATGCAACGTCTATATAGTCCCACATGTAGCCAGCTAGGTAATAAGAGTGAGGAGAACATACATGGTATGAGATCTTTTTGGTGAAACAAAAAACACAAATATGAAATTATGTCCAAATTAAGTTAGTAGACAATATCATACTATTGTTATTAGCATTTGACAAGTACAAAAGTTAAAATTTAAAAATATTTTTTAATTCGACTGTGAAATGTTCATTGACTCCCACTGCTTTCTCACGACACGTAAGAGTATTGTTGAAGATATACCCACAATAAAACTTTTTATGGACATGAAATATTTTGAAGAAGATGATGTGCTAAGTTGGACAGCCAAATCATATCCACTCAAATGGAATCACATAGAAAAAGAGAAAGAGTGGTATGCAAAATCATATCCACTAAAAGAGTTTACCAAATCCAATGGAAGAGATTGCCTTCAAAGTGCATGAGTGAATAAGTGAACGTGTAATAGGTAGCCTTCAAAGTGCATGAGTGAATAAGTGAACGTGTAATAGGTAGAGTGTTGGATATTATGTTAAATTTGTTTTCATATTCATTCATTTTAATTTTTCGAATCAATTATTGGTGATTTAAGATTGATGTTAAATCAAATGATCCAAGAAGATTTTTTATATATTCAAACTTTTACATCATTATTTTCTCCTCTTATTAAAATTATTTTTCATCACTCATTGATCGGTTTAAACTTTTGTGTCAATTGCTAATTTTAGTATTAAAGAATGTTTAAACTAACTTGTGATCACTTCAACTAATCTTATAAGATATTATTCGTTTGACCAAACTACACATTTAGGCGTTACGGTAAACTCGTAAGATGTTAGATTCTAGGTAAATTGTTACTCCTTAGATATGTCAATTTAACCCAAGTGAACTTATCTTGAACGGAGTGGTGAATCTATGATTCCACAACGAATGAAATGGTAAGTGGAGAGTTTTGTTTCTCCATTGTTTAAACGAGGACGAGGATTATAAAACACTAAAGTGAACACATCTTGAAATTTTATCTAGCACTATTTATATATACACATAACATTACAATGAACTCATTGCCACCCCTAGACCATGATTGTTAATGTGTTGTAATACTTTAAGTTGGAAAAACCATAATATTGTAAAATTTAAAATTTAACTTTTAGAAATTATAAAGGTTTAACATTTAAATTATATTTTTGCACATAAAAGAAAAGTGTTCTATAAGGAAATTTATTTGTGTTTTATTTAAATATAATTATATCGAAAAATGTTTCACTGAAGTTTTAAAAAACAAGATGACTTTTTCTCAAGAGAACTTGATTTTCACAAAATTAAATGAAAAATTTTGTAAAAATGAGAATTGAAACATGATCGAAGATATCAATGGACAACTAGTATAAATAGAATTTGTAGAGCTAGACTTTTCCCAAGAAACAAACATAAAATTGGTTTGCCTCCATACTGTCAAAACATTTCCCTCACTCCCACCAACATCAACACCATAGATATGCTTTAATTTAAAAAAGCATTTTCTTCCTTTTTCTCATTTGAACTTCTTTACCATGTTTGGAATATACGGCGCTGTAGAAAAAGTGATTTCAAACCAATATTCAAATTCAATGGTTTGAGTTGCAACATGTTATGTGATTCAAACAACATCTTTCTTTCTTTCTTTTCTTTCTCTCTTTCAATGGACTTTTTCATTATTTTCTTTTTCAAGTATAATGGGAGAGGAAGATTTGAATACGAAATGAAATCTTTGGGATAAAGATATAAAAATTATGACATGGATTAAAAAATTAGTTTTTGTTTATAAGAGTTAATTGAAGTTATAGATTTGTTTTTGTTTTTAAAATTTGATTAGAAATATAATTCAAGTTGTTTGATGTCAAACTCTAAATAGAAAAACATGCCTTATGATGATCGTTCACGTAATAGAAATAGTAAATTTGTTTGATATAGAAAAATTGCTTCATTGATTAAGTTAGAGAGTGGACTTTTAGTGCTTTCATATATATTTATAAGACTTGTTGTCATAGATTGTTTCAATAAGATTTTAGAAGTCACATTTGAATGATTCTTCAATTCACCAAGTTAAGGGAGATACCCTATTTCCCTTCGGTAAGGGTTATCATTGACAAACTTCCTAGGTCCATTTTGATCCTAGAGTGGAATGTGTTAAACATGCCTCATTACCTATTTCTCTAGGCCCTATACCTTACACTTGGCCATTCCAAACCTTGTTATTCTTTTACCTTTTGTTTATATATCTGTTTTATGTCAATTATATCATTTGGTCCAAAATCATCCTAACGCATATGTATTATTGTTCAAAAAAAAATAATCATTAATATTTGTCAAGCTTAGTTCATTTTTTAAAGGTTAAAGGTTTGATTCCTCGTTATCACGGTTTGTGTATTAAAAAACAATTAGTATTTGAGTATAATTAACTTTACTATCTAACTCAAATTTCTCAAAGGATCAAGCAAAGTTGTGGGCTATATATTGGAATATGCCGAAGGCTCAAATCTAATCCAATTTGCTGTGGCCCAACTCGGCCTTTTCATCATCTAAATGCAACAACCAAAAGCCCAACTTCTCTCCTTTTCCTCTAATCCTTCAAAAGGCCCATCTTCAACATATATTTCTTAAAGTTAAAGAGCTAAAAGAAAATTAATATAAAAATTTATTGAAATATCATTTTATTTATAAAATAATATTTTAATGTACAGATATTGGGAGTTAAAATTTTAAAAAAAAATAAAAATTGATGCATCATTATGAATAAGCATATACTTCAACAAATAAATATTAATTAATGAAAAGTTAATTAGCGAGCTCAGTTGTAATTAGAGTTGATGAAAAATATTTATGTGTGTGACTGTAATAATTTTTGACACAGTAAAACTTTTCTAATCCATAGCTTTTTCTTTAGTTAGTTTGGAGGGTTTTCCACACTAAGTGTTGTATTTATAACTTATTTTTAAAAAAACTGTTATTTTTCTACTTTTTCTTGTAATGATAGTGAAAAAAAAATTCAAGAGAAAGAATCAATTGAACATCTATATGCTTACTATTTGTAGATAAGACTTGACGCAAACTGAATGTGATCCAAGACAAAGCATTTCTTTCACTTTCTAACAATAAGTTAGGGATCCGTAGAGTCACAAAGTTAAAAAGGAAATAAGTGATTGAACCTTTATCACTCAATTATTGAAAAAAAAAAAAAACTTCAAATATATCTCTTGACTACCAAACAAGGACAAAATAAAACTTTGTGAGAAAATATAAGTTAAAAGCGTTGCATGTTGAAAATTAGTGAGATCATATCATATCAAACAAAAAGAAAAGAAAAAAGTTGGATCAACCCATCGTCTAACTTGAAATTCAATACTCATCAAAATCACACTTTTCCACCCATCAAGTAATTGAAGATTATAATGAAGATTAGAAATCTTTTATTTCAACATTTTGTTGAAATAATGTGGATTATATTAAAACCTAAAGTCTCTTGAAAGAGAACATAGATGATACCAGTTGGGTTGTGCCTTACAGTGACGAGAGTTATGGATTTTGTTGGAATTAATTCTAAGATTAAATATTAAACCCAAGAATTTTAATCAACTAAGTAATAATAATAATCAAAACCAAAATAGTCTTTGTTTGGTACAGTGGGTTTGGTGGTGGGTAGCCCCATCATTACCACCAACAAAGCCAACCAAAAGTGTAAAGACATCACACCCAAAAGCCAAAAGTTATCCTTTTTCTATGTTCTTTAGGTCAAAACTCCCTTTTGAACATTCCAAACTTTCTTCTATGATCTTTTTAAAATAAATTTCTTTTTTGTTTCATAATTCTTTTAATCTCAATTTCAACGTAAAGAAATAAGTATGCATGTGATGTGTACATTATATTTTCATTTAAATGGGCTATTAAATTATACTTTAAATTTTAATCAACAATGATTATAATGTCAATTTTAGGAGCTAAAATTATGCTTATTTATTTATTTAGTTCATCCAATGTGATTTAATTATAAATTTATAGAATTTTAATATTAACTTTACATAATTTATTAGATTTTTAATTAAATAGAATGAGATCGTGACTTTATTACTTAGAAAAGAACATAGTTGATATGTTTGGTCTTCCAATTTTGTAAGATTAAATTGTTTTCGCATAAAAATAGAAACAATGTTATTCATTAAAATGTTCAATTTGAATTACATAGAAGAACTTCCAAAAGGAAATTGATTGATATTAAGGGAAACAAAAAAGATCAAATTGTAAAAAAGAAGGGTCAAATTCAAGCGAGATCCTTCCATTACAAACAATGAAGAAGAGTGATCGTGTATGTAGGAGTGCAAGAAATAATAGGATGTTTAGTTGATTCGGCGGCAAAGAGTGATTCCATCACCAACGGGGAGCATACAAATCTCAATCCTAGGGTC
>JBBPDI010000001.1:554593-565842 GCA_037974545.1 Cucumis variabilis
TTAAGAGATGGGGAAGATAAGACGAGGGGGAATGAATTAGAACCCTACATTTTAATTTTTTAGAACAAATATCTATGTACAAACTTCCAAATTTTGAGTTATGGATTTTTTTTCTTTGTTTTATGTGTTGTTTGAAATTGATTTATGATTCATGTGGATTATTTTGAGGTACTGATTTTTTTTTTCTTCGAATATTTGTAAATTACACAGCCCTGTTGGAGAGCTCTTTTGGACAAATTACTTCAGTACTTGAGGAACTGAATAGTAATAATAATAAAATTGACATTGGTTAAATTTGCTACCTCATTTTTCCATTAGTCAATTAACGGTCAAATTAACCACATGTAACATTTATAACTATCATTTATAACCACATACACCAAATGTTTTTTTTTTCTTGAAACTTCAAGGACTAAATTAATAAATATTAACCTTAAACCTTAAGACTAAAAGTGTGATTTTTCTTAAAGTATAGCATGTCAATAGTAGTTCTAAGCCTTCCAAACCATAGGACGAAAAGAATTGTCCCAATTGTCTAGGTAAACCCTAAACTATAGCATTTATAAGCCTTCTAGTGAAACAATGACACTTAGTTGAAAATTAGGATTAAGATGAAATAGTAGTTCAAAAAAGGGTTAAAAAGAAGTTTACTAAGTTCTAGTAATGGCCTAAGTGTCATTGTTGGTGTGTTATTATTGTTGTGTTATTATAAGGTTTTCATGGTCGTTGGAAGAAGAAAATTAAAGTTTGAAAAAATTATCTAAGTAACAAATAGATAACCAAAGTCATGGTGAAGCATTTTGCATGATATTAGGGGGCCATAGGTTGGACAAGGTGGCCAAAGGGAAGTTAGAAAGGTAGAAATTGAGTCTAAGTGTCAATTAGGCGGCATTTTAAGGTTAGACTAGGTGGCCATAAGGTTGTTTAAATAACATCTAAGGACAAGCTATGGCCATATGTATGTTAGGTAGCAAGGAGGAGAGGTTAGGCACTTTTAGTACAAGCTAGGCGACAAGAGATGTCTAGAGAACCTCTATGCTTTGAGGTTTTGTGGTTAAGCAAGGCATACTAGGCATTGTGATGTGTTGACTAAGATTTTAGATGTACTTTGCAGGTAACACAAGGGCTAGGTGAGCTGAGCCATGCAATTTGACACACTGAGGCTTTGCGATAAAGTTTGGTTCTGTGCTTGCAAGCAAGGAAAGCCTCTATGTGTTTTGAGCAAGAGGTGGAGTGAATTCAAGTGTCATGACATGCAAAGCACCTAGATGGTTGTAAGTAGGAGGTGTAAAGTAAAAGTCATGCAAGTAGGAAGTGTAAAGTGTCGAGATAAAGAAGTATTGAAAGTTTCACATGCAAGCTTCCATTTTACTTGTGTATTTTCTCTTAAACTAGTCCCAAAAGCTTACATTTTGAGTCTAGTTTTTGAGGTAGGGCTATCGGTTTAAGAAGGTGCAAGGAAGATATTAATCTTGAGGAAAAAGCATAAGGTCATTTTAGAAGGAAATTTCGGGCAGTGCTGAGTATTTTGAAGCTACAAAACTCAATACTTTGACTTTGTGACTAAAATTTGAAGGTAAGCTAGTTGCAACATTTCTAAATATATTTGTAGAAGGAAGTTCTTTCATTGGAGCTATAGAGTTTTAGTTATTAACCTCCAAAGTTGGGATTAGGTATTAAACGAAAACCATGCGATATAGGAAAATGTGAGTGTGGACTGAGCATTAGGAAGCAAAAGTTCGTGATGCGAGTACAAAAAAAAGTTAGAGGTGAGTTAGGCGTTTGATGAGTATAGGCTAAGGCCATGTGGCCAACCATGCGTGTACGACACATCCAACACGCAACCAAGGGGTGTGTGACATGCACAAGTTGACGAGGTTAGCAGGCGGTGAGGCCCAGAGCTCTGCGCGTGTGTGCCAAGCCTGTTGTCCATGCCTATGTGCCAAATGTTCAAAAATGCAATTTTTGGCACATTTGTTTTATATTTTTGCATTGTTTTTAGCAAAGTTTGGATATATTCTGGACTCAAGTGATTAATTGAGATTTAATTAGTGATGTGTTTGATTCACTTGGATTTCACTTGTGGTGGTGTTTGGTTATGGTATTGTAGTTGTACTAAATTTTGTTGGTGCACTAGATACACTACAAGAATTTAGGATAGACGACGTCGTAGGAGAATGGTTATGTTGATGCCTTTACCACTGCGTCAATAATAGGGGAACTAACGACGCGGCACCTTGACGATGTCGTTGGTAGTCGACATTAAAAAATAGCATTCTAACTTCTAACGGCCCCAGAAAGCTCGTGTCAACGTTGCTTCCCTAACAGCAATGTCAGTAGGAACAACATCGGCAAAGTCGTAATATATTATTAAATTTGGAGAGCTATGGCAACATCAGTAGTGACACAGTCAACCACGTTGGCAAAGGTTCGACCTTTCGTCAGAATGACTGAAAGACATTTCGATTGATTTGATTAGGAAATACCGACGCCATATGTGATGGTGTCGGCGTTATGTGGCTTCTAACGATGTCGTAAGTGGCTACGTCGTTATAAGTTTGTTCTTGCACCGTTTTCATTGTGCGTCGTGAGAGATTAAGTTCTTTTAATTATTCATTTAAACATCGAAAGGTAGACGAAAGACAAAAGAGGGAGAGGGAGAGCCTTACCGCAGTCGCCGTGTGTCGTCGCCCACCAACCTCCAACTAGTAAAGAATGTCATTTTGTATATATGTTGGATACTGTATATGTATTGTATGTATATTTGTATGTTTAAGGTTTACAGGAATTGTGTATTATTGTATGTATATGTACATGTATATTGTAAATTGTATGTATGTTTAGGGTTTAGAGATTGTGTATGTATATTGTATGTTTAGGGTTTAGGGTTTGTAGGGTTTAGGGTATATGTATATGCGTAAATTGTATATGTATGTATGTGTAAATTGTATATGTATATATTTGTAAGTTGTATATGTATATTGAAATGGAAATTGTTATTGTATATATTGTTTATTGGCAGATTTTTAAATTAAAATTGTATATATATTATATTTATGTTATAAATTGTAAATTGTATATTGTATGCATTTTTATTATAAATTGAAATTATTATTTGTATATATGTTTATTATAATTTTTAAATTTAAATTGTTATTTGTATGTATTATAAATTGAAAATTTAAATTGTTATTTGTATGTTCATGTGTTTATTATAATTAAATTATAAATTTAAATTGTTGTATTTATGAATAAGTTAAATTGAAATTTTTATATTTATTTAGATTTATTTTAGCCCTTAGTTTATTATAATTTTTTCGAAGTGTTAGATTGCTACTAAAACTTTGTTAGTTGGTTGGATGAAAGTGTTAGATAAATTTTTTGGTTTAAACTTAGATATAGTGAAAGGATATTAGATACTTGTGAGGTGACTTATTCATGGACAAAATTTAGCATTTGAGACAAGAAAATGTAAGACTAATGTCACATATGTATGTGTTTCTAGGTCTTTATCGATGGACAGGAGTTAGATGAAACTTAGGAATAGGTTATTGATTGAGTATAGATAGGGAGTTTTCCAATTTTTAGAAGTTGCCAAGTATCACGTTAGTGAGATAGACAGATAAGATCTTCATGCAAGAGATGTATGAACTCCAATTGCGACTCATTAGTGAGCGTGTAGAGACATTTATTAACGAATAGAATATGTCCCTCCTACATATATTGGGTGTATCATGGTGAGCCAGTGAACTTGAATAGAGGTATAGAAAGATTTGATGAAGAAACTAGTAGTGACCCTTTCCATGAAGGAACTCGCAGTGGCCCATTCCATGAATCAAATAGTACTATTCAGTTTCTTAAAGAAAGTGAAATATTGGATATGTTGCATGAATTACAAGTGAGGAAGGTTTGGAGGATGACATGTCGTTAAATAGTGGTGTAGAAAAGGAGACAACGAATATATTTCAGGAATTATTAAACCAGTCACGTCGTGAGCTATACCTTGGTTGTTTAGAATTTTAATCTCTTAACTTTTTGGTTATGATGATGCAGTGAAAGTTATCAACGGTTGGAGCAATAAATCCTTCGACGTAATGTTAGAGTTAATAAACATGCGTTTCCAATGTGTGGTACTAATGTTCCAAGCTCATTCTACGAGGCAAAACGAAAATTGCATGACTTAATTGGACTTGCGATATGTGACTATTTATGCATGTAAGTATGACTGTGTATTGTTCTAGAAGGAATTTGTCGATTTGCAACATTGTCCGATTTACGATAAGTCTTGGTACAATATTCATCCTAACAAAGGAAAAAATTCTGCACCAAGGTATTACATCACTTTCCGTTGATATTGAGATTACAAAAATTGTTTACATTGCATGAGGGCTCGTCTGAAATGAGATAACATAAAGATAAACGAGTTGAAACGGAGGACGTGTTGAGACATCCAGCTGATTCAGAGGGATAGAAACATTTTGATTATGAATTTTCTAAGTTCGCTTCTGATGGGTTTAATCCGTTTAGGCATATGAGTACCGCCTACAGTATGTTACATGTGGTGTTAATTCCTTACAACTTGCCACCTTGGAAATGCATAAAAGAGTACAACTTCTTCATGTCATTGTTAATGCCCAGTTCAAGGTCTCCTGGTAGGGAATTGATGTTTATCTCCAATCATTGATTAAGGAACTAAAAGAGTTTTAGAGTCTTGGTGTTCGTACGTATGATTCTCTTACCTGTCAGTTTTTTCAATTGTACGCAGCTTTAATGTGGACAATCAATGACTTTTTAGTGTATGATGACCTATCTGGAAGGAGTACGAAAGGGTATCAGACATGTTCTATATACATGGGAGATAAATCTTCATTCAGGTAAAAGGAAAGATAGCTTACATGGTACACCGACGTTATCTTCCAAATAATCATGTTTGGCGTGTAAGTAAGCTACATGATGGAAGTGTAGAGCATAGGTCTCCTCCAGTTGTACTGAATAGGCATGATATCTTGGAACAACTTGATTTCTTGGAGTTTCCAATGATGAGTAAACATCCATCACTGAAAGATAGAAAAAGAAAAGAGCTCTGAATTGGAAGAAGAAAAGTATCTTTTTCGATCTCCCGTACTAGCCAAGTCTACTATTACGTCATAAATTGGATGTAATGCATATTAAAAAGAACGTTTGTGACAACTTGATGTAGTTTCTTTCACAACCTGTGTGCAAGAACGAAAAGAGTAAGTGGTTTGGACAAATTGCAAGCAAATATCATTATCATACTTTGCAAATTGGAAATAATATTTCCACCGACTTTTTTCAGTATAATGGTACACCTTGTTGTTCACTTACCATATGAAACAAAAGTCACTGGTCGGGTGCATTATAGTTGGATGTATCCCATTGAGAGAAGTCCATGCACGCTGAAGCAGTCTGTTCGAAACAAAGCACGTCCTGAGAGGTCTATTGTCATAACATATGTGATGAATGAATCAAGTACTTTTTGTTTGAGATATCTAAGTGGGATTGAAACTCGACTTTCTTGAGATGAACGAAATGATGATAGCGTTCCGAAAGATGTGGGAGTTGGTTAGTTTGAAATGTTCATGCAGAAGGTACGACCATTAGGTACGAGAAGTTCACGATATTTATCTTAGGAAGAGAAACACCAAATATATACATTGGTACATCTTGAACAACGTGGATGAAATCACACAATACCATAAATACGTACTTTATTTTTTGTTAATTAAGTCATAGTCGTCAGAAATACTCATAACTATGAAATTTAGGAAACACCTGAGGTTGATACGTCCTGAGGTAAACAACAAAGTCGATTTTTTTGAAAAGACATCGACGGGCATTTTCTGATTGGTTTAGAGATCAGGTATGTAGAGTACATAAGTTCATTTCAAATTGAATAGAGAATATTTCAGACTTATATTCACTAGTAAAAAAATCTCAGGTCCTCGAAACACTTGTGAGGGAATGCGTAGCTGATGACTTTTTCTCACTTGGAATGAGACCTTCACTTGACGTTCGATCGTACAATGGATGTATCGTGGGTGGAATACGATTTCACATAATAGAACGTGATTTTTTACGCACATTACAAAATAGTGGAATTGTGATAGTCAATGAAAACAGCAGTGGTAGTGGAAGTGCGAAGAATAATTTTTACAGTGTATTGGATGAAGTTCTTTCTGTTTAATATTCGATAGGACGTCGGTTTGGCTATTGAAGTGTAGATGGTTTAAATCAATCAACACGTCTCATTTTTTGTTTTTTGAGGAACCGATCATTCTCGCAATTCAGGCACATCAAGTCTTTTACATAGACGATCCAAAAAAGGGTGCCAATTGGAAAGTCTTTCAGGTGATTCAAAATAAACGTATTGGGACATGTTCGAAATGGAAATGTCAAGGATTAACAACTGAATGTATTTGAAGTTGTTGCCAGCCATTGTGTGGATGATCAAATTAAGGATGGCACCTTGTGTAAACGCGACGTTGACCCTACAATCGTGGAAAGACCGATCGTGCGTCATGTCGTTGAAGACTTCATTAACGATGAGACGAACAATTATCTATTCAAAGCGGATCAAGTGATGACGAATAATAACGATGATGTATAATTAAAGATATATATATATATATATATATATTATTTAGATAATAAAGTTCAAGTACTCCCATATATGTTTGATTAATTTTGGTTTATGGTCATCAGGTACTACTATGTCTACTCATCATTTTCCTCCCGGTGCAAATAAGAGTGATGATCTTTTCGAATTTAATGCAGCAAAGTTTAATAACATAGTAGATTTGTTGTTGGTGGGCGACACATCAGGTTATTTATCGTTACATAATTGATTAATTGCATAAGTGTGGAGTTTAGTTTATGAATTTATTCTGTTTATGTAGAGGGGTCTGCAAAAGTTCGCATTCCTAAGAGATGCGAGCACTCAAGGAACCTCGAGCTGAAACGATATGTTGCACTTCATGGGAAAATGCCTATATTGATCGCTCTAGTACAGGATAAGCTGATCTCCCCACATGCCGTATGTTTTAGCTGTACCATCAGTGTGGTAAAGCGGGATACTTTTCCAGTTCGCTTTCTTAAGTAGACTGACAGTACAACAGATTATATCGAGCTCGTGAAGCACTCTTTATAGGTAAGTTTTACAATTACGCGTAAATATATGTTAATTATACGTACCGCACATATATATAGAATCCTAATTCATCTGTACTTTTAATTTGTAGCAAGTTTTTTAGCTCCATTTCATAGATCCAACACTGAATCAATTCGTTGAGCATGAGATGATTGCGGAGCTCGGTCAGCCAAAGAACCTTATTAATATAAGTAATTTTGAACTTTTACGTCGTAATTTCATTTTTGGGGTGATATATATATTTATACTTTAATTAATTTGGTGTCATTGTAGGTTTGAAGGCATAGAGGACTTCGCTTAGATTAGATTTTGGTTGTTTTGTTTTTAGTTTAGGTTTATTGTAGTTTTTCTTCAAAAGAAACATATGTTTTTTCAAATTTTTAAATTAATTTTAATATATATTTGCTTGCTTTTATGTTTTTTTTTTTAATTTTACGTTACATGTTCTACAATCAATTTCAATCAAATTAATTCGAATTGGAACCTTTCATCAATGCAGAAACGGTGTCATGAATAACTGTTTATTACTATGCGGCGTTGTGATCGCTTCGATCCATGCAACATCGTCAATTTAAACAGTGGCGCCGACATAGCAACAACGCCCACTACAAGAATTTTGACAATTTTCGAAGGTCAAAACCTTTGAAAAAACATTTAATAGTCCTTCGATAGATGTTTTTTCAAAGGTTATTTCAACCTTTGAAATGTGTCGAAATAGATCCCGTTGAAAAAACCTCAACTTTTTCGAAGGTTTACTAACCTTTGAAAATTAGTAATTCTCAAAGGTTTATTAACCTTTGAAGATTAGTAATTGTCGAAGATTTATTAAACTTTGAAGATTAGTAATTGTCGAAGGTTTTACTCCTCTTTGATAGCGGTTAAATTATTCATCGAAAAACGTTTATTATCAAACGATTTTTTTGAAGGTTTACATAAAAGAAGTTTTTCAACAAATGTATAAATTCTTCGAAAATTCTCTCACATATCCTTTAACACATTTATACAAATCTCAAAATATTTTTACTAAATATATCAAATAAAGTCATAAAAAGAAATTTCAATTGACACAACATTTCACTTATTTAATGACAGAAGCACATAACAAGCAGTATCACTCTCACAAATAACAAATAACAAGCATACATAGCAGAGTATGCCATCACTTACATCAGAGTCAATCACTAATTAAGAGATTACCATTGGAGGCAATCCCATCACTTACATCAGAGTCACTTCAACAAGCTTATCCCATGTACTACCACCTCCCTCCTCTCTTCTTACCTATTTCATAACATTCCATAACAAAAC
This sequence comes from Cucumis variabilis, assembly GCA_037974545.1. Taxonomy (NCBI): domain Eukaryota; kingdom Viridiplantae; phylum Streptophyta; class Magnoliopsida; order Cucurbitales; family Cucurbitaceae; genus Cucumis; species Cucumis variabilis. The sequence continues at coordinate 563,070 of JBBPDI010000001.1, forward strand.
TTTAAAATGATTTTATGAACAGATCTAATAGAAATATATTGGTTAGTAGAAAAGCATTGTGTAATAGAAATGAATATGGTTTGATGCAGGCATTAACAATGCATATGATGAGCTATGCTGGAAGAGCTGAAATGCAAATTTTGGTGGCCAAAGACATCATTCCTGATCCTGAATTTCTTGCTGAATGCTTTGAGAATGCATTACTTGAAATGAAAACTGCAGGAGCAGCATTTACCAAAAAATAGCATATACAATAACTTCCTAAATTTAATTTTCTACTTGTTTATACACTGTTTAATCAAGAAAAAGCCAATAGATTAGACTTTATTAGGTAATCATGTTTGAAATACGATTTAAATACATCAAAATTGAAAATTATTTTGGGTCTGTTTTGGAATAATCTTAAAAGAAGTATGCCATCAGTTTTCTAAGGACAATTGTCACTACCAATACACGAAAAAACAGAAAAACAAATGACGGAGAGGGCATGGAGGTACAACTGTATAAACCATATATTTTGTCTACTTTTAATTTCCTTTTGAAAAAAATGGAAAGAGGTCATAAATGATCTCTTGACTAAATAAATGGTATCAAATTTTAGCAGACTTTTACACTGTGATAGGCAATGCAATATTTACATAAAAACTTAAGGAAGTGTTATTTAGAGAAGATTTTGATAAAAGAAATCATGGAGATTGTTAGAAAAGAGTATGGTTTGTGATTTTTTTTTTCTTTCTAAACAGTATGTCTTTTCTTGTCTTTTTTTCTTATTTGCTGTACTTTCCTTTACTGACTCTATAGGTATCTATTTATTTCTTTATTTACCATACTTGAGTTTGTAACTAGATTTTTATTGATTTGTAGTAAAGTGTTATTGTCTCTAATCTTTATATGTTAATTATTTTTCTCAAAGACATGAACTCGTTAATTTTTTTAAATGATCTTTAATTGAATGATCGATCTTAGATTTGTTGATTAGTTTGAATTGATGTTTGACTTGTTAATCAAATTGGATAAACATTTGGTTTGTTGATTGAATAGGATTGACGACTGACTTGTTGATTAACTTGTGAGTTTTTTTTTTCTTTTTAAATTAGGTGGAGGAGTTTGAATATTCCATTTTTAAGTTGTGAAGAGTTGATTAAATCGTTAAAAGTCTTCTAACTTTTAAATATTTGATCACTTTGTATTATATAACTCTTTGTAGACTCTAATTGAATGTTTTGACTTCTAATTACTAAGCAAATCATAATGATTCAATGGATTCCTTGTTTTGAATGTTGAAATTATTTGGCTTTCCAATATTTTACATAATGTTAGACTTTTAAATGTTCAAACGAAGAGTGAACTTATCAAGTTTTGGGAGATCCTATACAAACATAACTTGGTTGAGTTTGGGCCTAACTTTTAGGCTTAGTTTATGGAAAATTATAGCAAGTAGCACAATCAGAAAATTTTTCTAATATATACCAAAACTTTAAAACATTTGTAAATACAGAAAAACATTGATTAGCTAACTTGTAAATTTTTAGAATTTCAAGTTTATTCTTAAGTGCATGTGTTTTAGTTGCAGCTATTATGATAACAATTAATAAAACATTTATCGATAATATTCATTGATATCGTAGTTATTGGTGATAAAAAAATGCTATTTTTTATAATGATTTTATTTTTAATAGATGTTTATAAATTTAATTTTTTAAAAATTAAAAAAAACAATCAATGTGTTTTTTAATTTGATGCTTATTTCTTTTTAATTATTCTACCATGGTCACTCATCCTAAGTGAAACGCTTAAATTTCTAATCAAATTATAGGGAAAAAGTATAATAAAACTATATATATATATATATATATATATATATATTTGTAGTTTTCAAATTTGTACTTGTGCATTGTTTTTAAATGCACAAGTGTATATATACTAAAGGTTATTATTTTAGAAATGGAGAATATGAACCATCAATTGTAGAAAATGATTATATCAATTATGTCCATGAATGAAGTTAAATTTAATATTACGTTGCTCGACAAATTATGATTAAATTATGTTAAAAAAAAGGTCAAGCAAAAATAATATAAAAACCAATAGACAATTATGTGAATTTTACAAGGACCCATCCACCATAGTTGATTTGAAATATTTGGTCATTATTGGTTCAACTATGAGAAGGGTAGTTGGGTTGTTAAATTAATACCATTTAAAAAAAAAAAAACTTTAGAAGCTTTTGGCATTGAATGAAACATTTAGTATCTACGGTAGAAACTGAATTCATAAAGCCTCAATATAATTTGTTAGACTACTTACAAATCACATCCACTTAAACTTTTGTCTAAACATTTTTAGTAGAGTAGTGGATCCTAACAACAGTTGATTTGATCACTAATATATAACGTATGTTAGGTGAATTATAATCAATTTAACAATTTTTCATCGATTGATTGTTACAATTGAAAATCGAGATGTTCTAATCTTGTATGTAATTCTAAATAATATCACAACAATCAGATTGAGTTGGAAAGTATATAATGGATTTGAAAGTATAGTTTAAAGTTGATACCAAAATATGAAAGTCAGAAACGACGTAGTTTAGAACGGAAAAAGGAAGGCACGACGTAGTTGTACTAAACCGACATAGTATGAAATTAAATGAGTCAATCAGGGGTAAATAAGTAATAACATCCTATGTGACGAGGGCAAGATTGGAATAAAGCAACCTTCACCTCCTCTCGACTTTTTTTCTTCCTCCTTTCTGCGTTGCTCTGAGGAATAC
>JBBPDI010000001.1:639135-654415 GCA_037974545.1 Cucumis variabilis
TAATCAATTAAATGATGCATAATTTGCAGATTGAATGGAGTGTAAAAGGAGGTTCGTTGAGGAATGTTGAATCTGCCTGCGTATCAATTACCTCTACACTTACATTCGATGATTCAAAGAAATGGTAGGTTACTTGTAATCGTTAATATTGTTGATTAAATTAATGTTTTCCTCATCTGACAGTCTTTGGACCGTAGGTGAAATATCGTGTTTTTATTTGCCATATTCTTTTATTAAAATGATGTTTTCTATTCGTTAGCTTATTCTACTATGGTTTGACTCTGTTAATCAATTAAATGATGCATAATTTGCAGATTGAATGGAGTGTAAAAGGAGGTTCGTTGAGGAATCTTGAATCTGCCCGCTATCAATTCCCTCTACACTTGCATTCGATGATTCAAAGAAATGGTAGGTTACTTGTAATCGTTAATATTGTTAAATAAATTAATGTTTTTCTCATCTGACAGTCTTTGAACCGTAGGTGAAATATCGTTTTTTGATCTGCCATATTCTTCTATTAAAATGATGTCTTCTATTCGTTAGCTTATTGTACCATAGTTTGACTCTGTTAATCAATTAAATGATGCATAATTTGCAGATTGAATGGAGTGTAAAAGGAGGTTCGTTGAGGAATGTTGAATCTGCCCGCGTATCAATTCCCTCTACACTTACATACGATGATTCAAAGAAATGGTAGGTTACTTGTAATCGTTAATATTGTTCATTGGGTAGTATGCTAAAAACTTGTTCATATTTACCTTCGATGAGATATTTTTCACATTTGATTCTAAGACCATCAGTGAATGCAAAATTGTGAAATCTGAATTCAGTTGAATGAATTTGAAGGAGTGATCAATCAAATGCAAGATTATATGATTTGAGTTTAATTTCAAAAAGCAAAATTTTCTAATTCATTTGAAAGCAGAGCAACACTAGTAATTGACAAACCGTTTCTTTTTTCCTGTTTGAATGCAGGAATAGTAGACGGAGTTCTTTTTTACGTTGGTATGGAGAATGGGTTATTAAAAATTTTCGGCTCAAAATGTTAGGTATGCTTGCCATATAAATTCGAAGTATGAGTTATTCTGTTAGATTATGGTGCTTTAACCATTCTGTTTTTGTTTATTTGTTTGAGAATATTTTCAAAGTTCTGTTTGCTTTTTGTCTCTCATTGTTGTTCAGTATGGTTGGTCCACATTGTAGAGAATGCATTTGTCCTAGAATATTGAAGAATTCTTGTCTGTTACCATTTGATTTCAAACATCCCATAGAAAGAAACATCTCTCCAGATATATTATTAATGTTCTTTTAAAATAGTCCTATGATTAAAACAATGATATCATTACAATCATGTAATAGACATGTCGTTGATTTCTATTGCCGCTGTAGAAGTGCTCACGGACTACCAATCCAAAGAGAAGGAAGCTAACAAGAACGAAGGAGAAGTGTCGGAGTCAAGAACGGAACATGCTCATAAAACGAGGGAAAGCCACAAAAATAGTGGAAGACACGGGAAGACCACGGAAGGGAAAGAATGTACGACCCTCAAAACTCCAAGACCTTGTTTCATTTGCGACGGTCCGCATTGGACTAATGAATGTCCACAGAAGAAGGCGTTGAAAGCAATCGTAGCCTAAATCCGTAAAGGAGAAGAGGATACACCCGTATCAAAGGAAGCACACATGAGCGGAGTGCAATACCTTAATGCCATCAAAGCGGGCCCTTCTCCAAGTGAGAACACGGAGAAAGGGTTACTATATGTAGACGCCACACTCAATGAAAAGGCTGCCATAGCATTGCTGGACACAGGCGCAACCAGCAACATCATAGATCCAGGCGAGACAAAGCGGCTAGGTCTCAGGATCACAAGAGGAACAACCAATAAAAAGTCCTCACTTGAGTTCTCTCAACCTCTCACTTATTCTCTCGCCATTCCATCCGTGAATATAAGTGCCTTTGGTGCACTAATCATCTTCCGCTGCCAAATATTATCATAGTGCTTAGTGCACTAACCTTGCTAAAGGCTTACTTGGTTACTCGGGGCAGACATATAAGCCAAGTGTCGCACGTTGGTTAGTTGAAAAGTCTAACCACGTGACACTTAGCTTCCTTGTTCTCTTTTACATATGGTTCATATGCAATTAAGCTTGGGATAGTACTAGGTAGTGTAGACTAAGAATCTTAAAGAATACTTGGAGTCTAAATATTATTCCAAGTAGTAAATGAAGAATGATAACAAGGCTCTTTTTTAATAATTCCAAGGGGAAAGGACTCCATCATACTAACTAACTAATCCGAAACCAGTGAAACGAAACACAAAATTATCAACATCTCCATCCCGAAATTAACTGCCATTGAATTGAATAATTTAAATCAGTGAATCCAAATAAACTCATAAATTGAAAACCTAAAACACAACAAAATCAAAGAGTTAATAATTTGATCCTAGATCCATAAATCTTACCAGCAACTGCGCAATAAGAAACTAAAAATTGCTCAACACATAAATCAACTTATTAATCGAAAAGAATAAAGAGGATTACTGCTCTAGCGAGTTTATTCAAAAAAATTGGTTTAAATTTTGGAGTTCAACTTGCACAACAATCAATCCACATGAGGCAAAACCCCAGCCGCTCCTGCAATCGACAGTCGTTACCACCAGTCTATTACCGAGTTTATGATCAATCAAATGAGAAATCAAGTAGAAAATGAAATCAATTACCAGGTTCAGCGAGACTGATGACGGAGGAAGGGAAAGGTTTGGTGTGAACAACAACGAGCTTGAATGGGGAGTTAATCAAAGAGATTGGAACAAGGAGATGCTCTAAAGTTCACTCGAGAGCGTAGTGGAGCTTCGACTGTCATGATGGAGAGTCGTGCGTGGCAGAGGACGTGGAGCTCGACCGAACAACGATCTGAAAGAAATTGGGATATCGTGGGCATGGAGAGAGAAGAAAGAAAATGAGGAGAGGGGGCGGGAAGAAATATATATTTTTTAATTACCTATTTAACCTTCATGGATCTTTTTCCACGGTTTTAAACTTTTGAAGGATCTATTTAACTTTTGAAGAAGTTCTTATCTTTTTCAAAGGTTTTATTTTAACCTTGTTTTATTTTACTTTTTAAAAAAATAAGATCTTTTTCGAGAGTTTTATTTAACCTTTGAAAAAAGTAAACAACTTTTAAATATTTTTTTAAAACCTTCAATAAAAATTATGGATTAAAAAAAATATAGCAAAACAGCAAAATATTTACACTATATAGATTAGTTTTGAAAACAAAAATTTATGAAATTTTTTCTAAAAATTATATATTCGAAGATTATTATCGGAGTAGATATTATCGAAGGTATTTTCAACACTTTCAATAAAATGTATATCTTTTTCAAATGATTTTATTAATCTTTGATAAAAAGTACATATTTCTGTTTTTTTCAAAATCTATGATAAATGTGTAATTTTTTTTAAAGGTTATTTATTATCCTCTTAATAAAAAGTAGATATTATTGAAGGATGTATATATTTTTCAAAGGATTTTATTGACCTTTAATAAAAAGTACATATTTCTCAAAGGTTTTGAAAAAAACCTTGATAAATGTATATTTTTTTCTAAAGTTATTTATTATCCTCCGATAAATAGTAGATATTATCGAAAGTTTTTTCAATACCTTCGATAAAATGTATATCTTTTTTAAAGGTTTTTATTATTCTTTGATAAAAATGTATATATTTCTCGATGAATGTATAATTTTTTTGAAGGTTTTTTATAGCTTCCGATTAAAGATGATCGAAATAGGCCCACTTCTTGTAGTATGGATAAGAAACAACGAGAATGGATTTTGCAATAGGGTTTTGAGATCGCTTGATATTAAGGTTGTACCAACAAGTTTTGTAGCCTAAATGCATAAATGAGAAGCTTTCTCTTAAATACTTCGGACCATATCAAGTTGCACAAAGGATCGGGTCATTAGTATACAAATTAAAAGCTTTCAAATTCGACATCAATTCACTGGGTGTTTCATATTTCACAACTTAAAAGGATCTTGGACAACATCATGCTGCAACCAACACTTCCCTAGTTGATTGAGAATTTTGAATGGCTCGCACAACGGGAGGAAAGTTTGGCTTTTCGCCAGAATTCTAACCATGATAGCGAGGAAGCATTGGTGAGTTGAATGTTGAACTACCACCTGATCATGAAGCTATTTGGAAAGTGCCATGCCCCGTCCCAAGAGTCACTTTATGCGATCAAGTAGAGATATGCCGCCTAAACACTTAACCTGTATCTTCCTGCGAGATAGCATGTTGAACGTTTAGTAAGCGAAATTACTTCAACAACACAACTTGAAACTCAGCTTTGATGCTTAGATCAACTTAACTTTGATAAACATAACGCAACGGAATAAACAATCAACTTCTCTTTATAATTAGCTTAATAAAAAAACGTTCTATAATACAATGAACATGCTCTCTTTACAACAAAGCTTACACTAGAAGAAATCTTGGCGTTACTGTTAGGTAGAAAAAATGAAAATTTGACTTTAATGTCGTTTTTCAAAAGACAGATGTTTAATGTCTGTTTTAAATCAACATTAAAGAGAGCACTTTAATGTTAGATTAAAAACAACATTAAACGTCAAGATCAGTTTTTATTTTATTTTTTTTTATTTTTGTAAAAAGTCAAGAATTCTCTCTCTTTCTCAAACAACTTTCCCTACCCTTTCATGCGTTTTCTTCTTCCCTTCTCAATCTCACACTAACTCTTCCCTCTCTTCTCCCAAACAATCGTCGCAGCCACCACCATAGTCGCGTCCCTTGTGCCCAGCCCTCGCTACCACCCCGTCTCTTTCATGTTCTGCTCTTCACTATTGTATCTTTCATGTTCTGCTCTTCACCTCATTGGAACCCTCGTCTCCTTCATGTTGTGCTCGCCACCACTAGCGGAAACCTTTATCCACGTTCGTGTCTAGCTCTCACCATCACCGTCAAAAATCTTTTCCCCTTCGGTGAACTGTGTCAGTGAGATACCCAAATTCAGCGAGATACTCAATGAACCCATTAGTTTGTAGACTTTTGTGTAAGTTACTCATAATGTTATTTTGTTACTGTGATGCTTAATTAATTAATTAAATGTGTATGTGTGTGTTTGGTGCAATCATCAGCATATGGAAAGGTGTTTGTGTTGGATGGAGCACTCTAACTCATTAAGAAAGATGAATGTGCTTACCAAGAAATGATTACCCACCTCCCTCTTTGCTCTATTCCTAACCTTGGAAAGGTAATTTGATCCCCACTCTCTCTAACGATTATGATGAAACCATGTGACATTATCAAAATTGGCCAATTTATGTTTTCAATTTTAATTTGGGATACATGTCAATTTTTTTAATTAGTCTCATATTCAATTATTTGTACTTTTCATCATTAATTTAGTAAATGATGTGACAATTTGTGATTGGTCTAAAAATTTTTTATTCAACAAATGCCCCATTTTAGAGATTTATGCACGTATATGGGTGAATGAATCTCGAAAAAAGATAAGTTTGAAGTCAAAATACATTTTTTTTTGTTCAATTCAACATATCAAATTAATTAAACTATGGATATAGTACATGATTTTGATTTAAATTTGAAATAAAGGTTGAAATATGGCTAAACCTTAATTAATTTGAGAAAAGTTCAAGTTTTATCCGCAATTTAATTTGATTTGAGAATAAAAATTAAAAATTTATTTATTTAAAAAATAACAATTGAAACATAACCAAAATCTTAATTTGAAATAAGGATGAGGTTTCTACATAGCTTAATTTGTTTTAAGGATGTACAAGAATTTGGAATGACTAATTTTAATTTGAAATAAAAATGAGGCCCTCAATCTTAAGATAAAGTTAAATTTATGTCTCCGATTTATATTTGAAATAAAAAAGGAGGTCATATAGGTAAGTTAATTTGAATTGGAATTTGAACCCAAATTTTAATTTTAAAATTGGGAATAAGATTTTTTTTTTTGAAAATTTTGAAATTTAAAATATTTTAATTATCTCAAAAAATTAAATTCAAGATTTATCCCAAAACTAAAATAATTTTAAATAAGATAAGATAATTATATTATATTTTCTATTTTAAATATTACATATAATTAGAATAAGATAATAAAATTGAATTATCTTTTCTTTATTATTAAAAAAAGATTAAATACTATTTCTATTCCCGTTAGGAATTTGAGTTTTTTTTCTATAAAAATGATTAAATACCATTTCTATATTCTACTCTTTTTTTCTTTTGCTTCTCTTGTTTTCTAACTATTGTCTTTTTGTATAGTAACTAAAGGTAAGATCTTTTTTCCCTTCATTTTTCTTCTTCTTCTCTAATATTTTCAAACTTTTTTTTACAGTAACTAAAGGTAAGATTTTCTTTTCTTTTCTTCTTATTGTCTTTTTTCTTTACTTTTTTTCTAATAGTAACTAAAGCTAAGATCTTCTTCTCTCTCTTTTTTTTTTCGTTTTCTTCGTCTCTTTTTTTACAGTAACTAATTGTAAGATCTTCTTCCTTTTTGTTTTTCTTCTTCTTTTTTTCTTCTTTCTAACTTTTTTTTTATCAGTAACTAAAGGTAAGAATTTCTTCTTTTTTTTTCTTCTTCTTCTTCTCTTTTTTTTCTAAATTTTTTTACAGTAACTAAAGGTAAGATCTTCTTCCCTTTTATTTTTCTTCTTCTTCTTTCCTTCTTCTAACCCTTTTTTACTGTAACTAAAGGTAAAAATTTCTTTTTTTTTTTTCTTTTCTTCTTCTTCTCTTTTTTCTTTTTTAACTTTTTTTTCCAATAAATAAAGGTAACATCTTCTTCACTTTTTATTTCATCTTCTTCTCTTTTTTTCTCTTTTTTTTTTTTTTTTACAATAACTAAAGGTAAGATCTTCCCTTTTGTTTTTCTTCTTCTTCATTTCTTTTTTCTAACTTTTTTTTACAGTAACTAAAGGTAAGATTTTCTTCTTCTTGTCATTTTTTTAAATAGTAACTAAAGGTATGATCTTCTTCTCTCTCTTTTTTTTCCTTTTGCTTCTTCTCTTGTTTTGTAACTATTTTTCTTTTTACAATAACTAACGGTAAGATCTTTTTTCCTTTCATTTTTCTTCTTCTTCTCTAATATTTTCAAATTTTTTTTTTTACAATAACTAAAGGTAACATCCTCTTCACTTTTTTTTTCTGCTTCTTCTCTTTAATTTTACTTTTTTTTACAGTAACTAAAGGTAACATCTTCTTCACTTTTTTTTCTTCTTCTTCACTTTTTTCTAACTTTTTTTTTACAATAACTAAAGGAAAGATCTTCTTCTCTTCTTCTTTTTTCTTTTCTTATTCTTTTTTTTCTTTTTTTCTATTTTTACAGTAACTAAAGGTAAGATTTCTTCTCTTTTGTTTTCTTCTTCTTGCCTTTTTTGTTTTTAATTTTTTAAAAATAGTAACTAAAGATAAGATTTTCTTCTCTTTTTTATTTCTTCTTCTTCTCTTTTTTTCTAAGTTTTTTTTCTTCTTACAGTAACTATAGGTAATATCTTCTTCTCTTTTTTTTTTCTTTTGCTTCTTCTTTGTTTTTCTATCTATTTTTCTTTTTTACAGGTAAGATCTTTGTCCCTTTCATTTTTCTTCTTCTTCTCTAATTTTTTCAAACTTTTTTTTTTGCATAACTTAAGATAAGATCCTCTTCCCTTTTTTCTTCTTTCTGCTTCTTCTCTTTAATTTTAAACCTTTTTTCTTACAGTAACTAAATGTAAGATCTTCTTTATTTATTTTCTTCTTTTGCTTCTTCTCTTTTTTTTTATCTACTTTTTTTACGGTAACTAAAGGTAAGATATTTTTCCCTTTCATTTTTCTTCTTCTCTAATTTTTTCAAACTTTTTTTTTTTACAATAACTCAAGGTAAGATCCTCTTCACTTTTTTTTCTGCTTTTTCTCTTTAATTTTAAACTTTTTTTTACAGTAACTAAAGGTAACATCTTCTTCACTTTTTTTTCTTCTTCTTCTCTTTTTTTCTATCTATTTTTCTTTTTACAATAACTAAAGGTAATATCTTTTTCCCTTTCATTTTTCTTCTTCTTCTCTAATTTCTTCAAACTTTTTTTTTACAATAACTCAAGGTAAGATCCTCTTCACTTTTTTTTTCTGCTTTTTCTCTTTAATTTTAAACTTTTTTTACAGTAACTAAAGGTAACATCTTTTTCACTTTTTTTCTTCTTCTCTTCTTTTCTAACTTTTTATATAGTAACTAAAAGTAAGATCTTCTTCCCTTTTGTTTTTCTTCTTCTTCTTTTCTTTGTTCTAACTTTTTTTTACTGTAGCTAAAGTTACATTTTTCTTCTCTTTTTTTTTTCCTTTTCTTCTTCTCTTTTTTTCTAACTTTTTTTTTACAGTAACTAAAAGTAACATCTTCTTCAGTATTTTTTGTTCTTCTTCTCTTTTTTCTCTAACTTTTTTTACAGTAACTAAAGGTATGATTTTCTTCTCTTTTTCTTTTTCTTCTTCTTTTTTTTCATCTTGTCCTTTTTTTTTACTTTTTTTCTAATAGATACTTAAGCTAAGATCTTCTTCTCTTTTTTTATTTTTCCTTTTCTTATTCTCTTTTTTTTTCTAACTTTTTGTTTACAGTAACTAAAGTAAGATTTTCTTCTATTTTGTTTTCTCCATTTTGTCTTTTTATTTTACTTTTTTTTTTTTAAACAGTAACTAAAAAGAAGATCTTCTTCTCTTTTTTTCTTTGTACAGTAACTAAACTCTAAACCATAAACCCTAAAGGTAAGATCTATTTCCTTATCGTTTTGCTTCTTTTTCTCTAATTTTTTAACTTTTTTTAACAATAACTAAAGGTAAGATCATCTTCTCTTTATTTTTTCTTCGTGTCTTTTTTTTTTTAACTTTTTTTTTACAGTAACTATTGGTAAGATCTTTTTCCGTTTTATTTTTCTTCCCTTTGTCTTTTTGTAACTTACAATAATTAAAGGTAAGATATTTTTCTCTTTTTTTTCTTCTCAATCTCACACTAACTCTTCCCTCTCTTCTCCAAGCAGTCATCGCCGCCACCACCGTCGGAAACCTTCATCCACGTATGTGTCTAGCTCTCACCACCAAGGTCAGAAATCTTTTCCTCTCCAGTGAACCTTGTCATTTAGATACCTAAAGTCAGTGAGATACTCTATGAACCCATTAGTTTGTAGACTTTTGTGTACGTTACTCTGAATGCTTTTGTTTACTGTGATGCTTAATTAATTAATTAAATGTGTATGTGTGTGTTTGGTGCAGTCATCAACATATGGAAAGGTGTTTGTGTTGGATGGAGCACTCCAACTCATTGAGAAAGATGAATGTTCTTACCAAAAAATGATTACCCACCTTCCTCTTTGTTCTATTCCTAACTCTGGAAAGGTAACTTGATCCCCACTCTCTCTCGTTCTCGTTCGATTCTTCCATTTAATTATATCTTATACATATAGGTATTAGATGAACTAACAAATAAATTTTTAATTATTTTTGGTTTAGGTTTGGTGATTGGAGGGGAGATGGTGGCATTCTAAGAGAGATTTTTAGACATTCTTCCATTGATTATATTGGCATTTGTGAAATAGACAGCATGCTCATTGATGTAGTCAATTACTTTTACTCTAATCTCTTATTTAATTTTATTACTATTGATTATTTATATTTTATTCGAAGGTATACAAGAAGTACTTTCTAGAAATTGCAGTTGGATAAAAAATTATGCTAATTTCCCATTTGTTTTGCCTTTTCTATCAGTGAACAAGTGTAATGGAAATACTAGGTGTGTATGTGCTTTTGTTTGTTTAACACAAATATGTTATAACGCATATGGAGTATATATAATGGTTTTGGTTAAATTGTTTCCTGCATTTGATTTGTGCTTGTTTTTTTATTATTATGATTATGATTATATGGTTTCTCCTTTTACAGGAAGGTGGATTTTATTTGGATATGACGTGTATTATTGAAAATATCATTGCCATGGGTTTTCTTGCTGGTAACATGAGCTCCAGTTTTTTTGGATATGTTGAGGTGATTCAATATTACTCATGGTTTATGACTTGTGAGGCAGGGTTTCTACAGGAACCCATATGGAAGAAGTCATAAAGTTTTTTTAAACACATCACAGGGTATGAATGGCAATGTCTATGATATGCCTTTTTACTATTTTAAACTTTTTGCAAGATATTCCATGTTTTAACTGTTTACCGTTTGGACTCTGTTGTCAGATGGTCATCTTCCCATGAATGATATGCATTGTAAATTTGTCATTTCATGTTTTCATGTTTTGTATTCTTATTTTTATCTGCAGGGAAAATACAAAGCAGATAATCTTTGTTCTGAGAGGCTAATTGTAGGTTGTTTTCTTTTTGAAAATTTTAATTTTTTTTGGTTCTATGAAAGGTTTCCAAGCGGACCCGTGTTATTGATATTTTCTTGCATTTTTTTAATGAGATTGTTGATTTTCCTCTAGATAGGTGAAAATTTGACATGGGTGGTATTCTGGGATTTTTTAGGTGGCTTGTTTTCCTTCTTATGACCACAAATGTCCCCCAGTTCAACTCATAGTATCATTTGGCCAAAATGCCTATTCATGACTGAAGGATGATATTGAAAATGTGGAGGTTATGCATTGCAAGGCAGGAATGGCCAAGACATGCTTGATGATTTCCAGTCTTCTTCTTTTTTTGAAGGTTTGGATTTGTTGTCCAGATCTGCTTAATTAAGTAAATTATGATAAAATTTTCCATAATGTTCCTTAATTAGATTGCCAGTTTTCTTGATTTTTGTCGGCTTGCCTCTATTGCAGTTCTTTCCCATAGAAACTCTCTTAATTAACTTTTTGTTTACGGTAACTAAAGATAAGATCTTCCGTTTTATTTTTATTCATTTTCTCTTTTTGTAATTTTTTTTTAACAATAATTAAAGCTAAGATCTTTTTCTCTTTTTATTTTTCTTTTCATTCTCTCTCTTTTTTTTTACAATAATTAACGGTAAGATCTTCTTTTGTTTTCTTCTTCTTCTCCTTTTTTCTAACTTTTTTTTTTTACAATAACTAAAGATAAGATCTTCTTCACATTTTTTCTCTTCTTCTTCTCTTTTGTTCTAACTTTTTTTCTTTTTACAGGAACTAAAGGTAAGATCTTTTTTCTTTCATTTTCCTTCTCCTCTAAGTTTTCAAACTTTCTTTTTACAGTAACTAAAGGTAAGATCTTCCTCTCTTTTTTTTTTCTTCTTCTCTTTAATTTAAACTTTTTTTTACAGTAACTAAATGTAACATCTTCTTCATATTTTTTTCTTTATTTTACAGTAACTAAAGGTAAAAAAAAAAATTCTTTTTTTTTCAAGTTTTTTTACACATACTAAAGGTAAGATCTTTTTGTTTTTTTTCTTGTTCTTCTCTTTTGTTTTTTTTTTTTTCTTGTTCTTCCCTTTTGTTTTTCTTCTTTTCTTCTTTCTAACATTTTTTACAATTAAAGGTAAGACTTTCTTCGATTTTTTTTCTTCCTTCTTCTTCACTTTTTTTTCTTACTTTTTTTTCTAATAGTAACTAAAGCTAAGATTTTCTTCTCTTTTTCTTCTTCTTCTTGTCTTTTATTTTTTACTTTCTTTTTCATAGTAACCGAAGATAAGATCTTCTTCTCTTTTATATTTCTTCTTCTCCTTTTTTCTAATTGTTTTTCTTTTTACATTAACTAAAGCTAAGATCTTTTTCCCTTTCGTTTTTCATCTTCTCTAATTTTTTCAAACTTTTTATAGTAACTAAAGGTAAGATCTTCCTCTCTTTTTTTTGTCTTCTTTTTTTCTTTTTTTTTTCTAACTTTCTTTTAATGTAACTAAAGGTAAGATGTTCTCTCTTTTCTTTGCTTCTCTTTTTTTAAACTTTTTTTTATAGTTACGCAAGGTAAGATTCTTTTTTTTATTCACTCTTTTTTTTACAGTAATTAAAGGTAACATCTTTTTCCCTTTTGTTTTTCTTCTTCTTCTTTTCTTTTTTCTAACTTTTTTTTACAGTAACTAAAGGTAAGATTTTCTTCTTTTTTTTTTTCATCTTCTTCCCCTTTTTTTAAACTTTTCTTTTTACAATAAGTAAAGGTAACATCTTCTTCACCTTTTTCTTCTTCTTGTATTTTTTTTTAATAGTAACTAAAGCTAAGATCTTCTTCTTCTTCTTTTTCTTTTGCTTCTTCTCTTTTTTTCTAACTATTTTTCTTTTTACAGTAACTAAAGGTAAGTTCTTTTTCATTTTCATTTTTCTTCTTCTTCTCTAATTTTTTCAAACTTTTTTTTTCACAATAACTAAAGGTAAGATCATCTTCACTTTTTTTTTCCTTCTTCTTATCTTTAATTTTAAACTTTTTTTTATAGTAACTAAAGGAAACATCTTCTTCCCTTTTTTTTTCTTCTTCTTATCTTTTTTTCTAACTTTTTTTTTACGGTAACTAAAAGTAAGATCTTCTTCCCTTTGGTTTTTCTTCTTCTTCTTTTCGTTTTTTTTAACTTTTTTTACAGTAATTGAAGGAAAGATTTGCTTCTCTCTTTTTTTCTTGTTCTTCCCTTTTTTTTCTAACTTTTTTTTAACAGTAACTAAAGGTAAGATCTTCTTCCCTTTTGTTTTTCTTCTTTTTTTTTTTTTTTACTTTTTTTAATAGTAACTAAAGATAAGATCTTCTTCTCTTTTTTATTTCTTCTTCTTCTCTTTTTTTCTAACTTTTTTATTTTACAGTAACTAAAGGTAAGATCTTTTTCCCTTTCATTTTTCTTCTTTTTCTCTTTTTTTCTAACTTTTTTTTTCTTTTACAGTAACTAAAGGTAAGATCTTTTTCCCTTTCATTTTTCTTCTTCTTCTTCTCTAATTTCTTCAAACTTTTTTTTACAATAACTTAAGGTAAGATCATCTTCTCTTTTTTTTTTTCTTCATCTCCTCTTTTTTAACTTTTTTTTACAGTAACTAAAGGCAAGATCTTCCGTTTTATTTTTCTTCCCTTTCTCTTTTTGTAACTTTTTTTAACAATAATTAAAGCTAAGATCTCTCTCTCTCTCTCTCTCTCTCTCTTTACAATAATTAAAGGTAATATCTTCTTCTTTTGTTTTCTTCTTCATTTCTTTTTTCTAACTTTTTTTTACAGTAACGAAAGGTAAGATCTTCTTCCCTTTTGTTTTTCTTCTTCTTCTCTATTTTCTAACTTTTTATTTACAGGAACTAAAGGTAAGATCTTCTTCCCTTTTGTTTTTCTTCTTCTTCTCTATTTTCTAACTCTTTATTTACCGTAACTAAAGGTAATATCTTGTTCACTTTTTTTTTCTTCTTCTTCTCTTTATTTTACAGTAACTAAAGGTAAGATCTTCTTCTTTGTTTTTTTTACTTCTTTTTACAGTAAATAAAGGTAAGATCATCTTCTCTTCTGATAGCTTTTTTTTACAATAATTAAAAGTAAAATCTTTTTCACTTTTTTTTATCTTCTTCTTCTTCTCTCTCTCTCTCTCTCCCTCTCTTTAAATAGTAACTAAAGGTAAGATTTGTTCCTCCTTTTTTTTCTTATTCTTCTCTTTTTTTTTTCTTCTTTTAACAGTAACTTTTAACAGTAACTAAAGGTAAGATCTTTTTCCATTTTGGTTTTCTTCTTCTTCTCTTCTGATAGCTTTTTTTTACAATAATTAAAAGTAAAATCTTTTTCACTTTTTTTTTTATCTTCTTCTTCTTCTTCTCTCTCTCTCTCTCTCTCTCTTTTTTACAATAATTAAAGGTAAGATCTTCTTTTTTTTTTTTCTTCTTCTCTTTTTTCTAACTTTTTTTTTAATAGTAATTAAAGGTAAGATCTTCTTCCCTTTTGTTTTTCTTCTTCTTCTCTATTTTCTAACTTTTTTTTACAGTAACCAAAGGTAAGATCTTCTTCACTTTTGTTTTTCTTCTTCTTCTCTATTTTCTAACTTTTTTTTACAGTAACCAAAGGTAAGATCTTCTTCACTTTTTTTTTTCTTCTTCTTCTCTTTATTCTAACTTTTTTATTTTTACAAGAACTAAATGTAAGATCTTTTTCCCTTTTGTTTTTCTTCTTCTTTTTTTTCTAACTTTTTTTATTATAACTAAAGGTAAGATTTCCTTGTCTTTTTTTTTTCTTCTTGTCTTTTTTTTTTACTTTTTTTTTTAAATTGTAACTAAAGGTAAGATCTTTTTTTTTTTTTAATATATTCTAAATTGAAAAAACAAGTTTAATATCTAATTATCCTTTTCCTAGGGTTAGATTTTTCCCACTATTGTCTTCTTCTTCTTCCTTCTTATGAGTAAAAAAAAAAGGAGAAAGGAAGGAAAGATCCCTTCTTCCCCAAGCGTTAGAAAGCATCTCAATCTCTCTCTCTCTCTCTCAGCTTCATCTTCGTCGGCCTCTTACACGTCGACGAACCCTAGCTGCTCCTGCCGCCAACACCGTTGTGCCTGGTCGTCTGACTCATCTAGCATCGGATTTGAAATGTCGCGCCATCACCTACCCATCCCATTTTGTTGCTCGACTCACTGACAAAACCATGTGTCTTCGACGTCTCTTTTACATCAGTCGTGCGTGGTAGCTCGTCGGAGGTCAAGCAAATCACTGTCTATCTCCATTCTTCGTTCAGATCCAACTCTTAGAATTTAAGTTTTGGAAGCGTTTGAGTCGTTGTCTAGCAATTTGAAGTTTAGAGTTGGGCGTGTTGGCACCACTTGAGCCAAATTACTTTGGGAAAGCGTATAACCCTTGGGGATTGAGTTACTAACTGTGAGTGGATCATTTTCAAGTTTTCATTGTATTTATACATGTTTTAAAATATCGTTTGGAAAACTATAATGACTTAACCTTTTTATGCCAACGTTCATTTGTGTTTAAATAAGATGTTTACTCACGATGATTTTAAGAATGTGCATGGTTGGAATTTTTATAAAAATGTTATTCTAAGAGTATGTATTGATGACAGACTGAAAACACTTTATGAAAATTAGTTTTCTGACCATGTTTGGCTTCTAAGCATAAAACATGTAATTTTTATGAAAGAAAATTGGTGATTTCCCTAAAGGCTAAGTGAATGTGTTTCCATAGCACCACCTATGGTTGTCAGGGGATTCCAGGGCTGAAAGAGGTCGTGACCAGAGATTTGAGGACCTGAGCCTAGGTGAGGATATAGATAGAAGAGTGTGGTATGGCTTCGGGCCCAATGTAACCCATGGTGGGTGGCTCTATGTGCACATAGGAGCAGAGATGGAGATATGGATTCTGTGG
>JBBPDI010000001.1:654515-669642 GCA_037974545.1 Cucumis variabilis
CAACTTCAACTTTGGTGGCCTCCGGTGAATGCCTCTCCGGTAGCACTAGATTGATAGGTGCATCCTTTTGAAGCACTGGATTG
This sequence comes from Cucumis variabilis, assembly GCA_037974545.1. NCBI lineage: Eukaryota > Viridiplantae > Streptophyta > Magnoliopsida > Cucurbitales > Cucurbitaceae > Cucumis > Cucumis variabilis. The sequence continues at coordinate 654,599 of JBBPDI010000001.1, forward strand.
ATATGTGTATCCTCTGAGAGCATTTGACTAATTACATGCATACTACGGGATCACAAGATTGTTATGATGCAGGGTACCTCCCAATAGAAAGTTAATAATTTTACCCCTAGTAGGACCTGTAGTAGGTCTCTTACTGGGTATATTTATGCTCACCCTTTGATGTTTAATTTTTCAAGCAAGGGTAATACGAGAAGCTGACCGACGAGGGACAAGAAGGATGCGTGACTGATATATGGGGACTTAGTTTTCTTAAAATTTGATTTCGCTTATGTTTTTTTTTAAAATTTGTTTTGTGATTGAACTGAGTTTATGGATAGTTATTTTGAAAACAATATTTTTAGAATTTGATTTGTTTGAAATAAGGCCCGAACAACCTTTTCCTTGATCGTTATGATTTCAAATAAATATCATCATATTTTGTGTAAATCAAAGTATTTTGTTTAAAATAATGACTTCAACTTAGAAAAGTTGGGTCGTTACATTTGTTAAGCATAAAGAAAGGTTTATGCGAAATAAAATGATTTGTCGGTATGTTGAAATGGTTTGATATTATTTTTGCGAAATGATTATGAAAAGGTATTGTGAAAGGTTTTCATAAAACCTCACTAAGTCTTTTAGACTTACTTTTTAAAAATCTATCTTCTAGGATCAGGTGTTTAAGCCAACTAGAGAAGAAGGTTCAAGGATTTACGGCGAGGTGATTCAAAATGTTTTGAAAATGGTTAAACATTGGTTATTTGGTCAAAATATTGTAATAATATATGAAACACCCATTATTAATAAAGTATACATTTTGGTTTGTTTATTTTTCTTGGCGTTACATTGACCACGTTGCTTAGGAAAGAACGTATGCGAGATAAAGTTTCATTTGTTATTTATACATTTAACTTGTTAAGGAATCTTAGAAAATATTTCTATTGATTATTGGTCGAGCAAACTTTACCTCAAACCACTCTTGTAAAACTTTTATGAGATTAATCTTATCATTCACTTTTCGTAATGAGGCCTTTGCTAACCTATAAATTTAGGGGTGTACGAGATCCACACTAAAGTTTTGGAAACTTTTTGAAAAAGCTCGTAACGTATGCAAAAGTGAGGCGTTTTTAACAAAAGTTAAGACTAAGCGAAAAGTGAAAAACCTTCAAAAAGCTAGTATTCTTTGATTCAATTAAAATAACAACTCCTATTTTGCCTCCTCTCGCAAAAATAAAGAAGCAAAACTTAAAAAGTAAAAATTTATAGAGTTGAGTAATAAGAGGCCATAAGAGTTATAGTTGAGGAGAGAAACGGACTCATGGAGTACCTATGATTTTCCATTCAAAGCCAAATCTAATGTAAATATAATAAAAAGGATTCTTTTGCCAAACACAAGGGATTTAGAACTTTTTCAAAATTTTAGCCATTTCTAAAGTTAAAAATAAGATTTACAGTGGGGAATGAACAAGGATATTTTGACTGTTAAGCTTATCACATTCTGAACATGGAACTACCTTTATAGCAAGAAGTACATGACAAGAGTCAACACTAAATAACAAATAAAACTTGCTCGCATTTTGAGAAGTATCGAAATGCGAAAAGGGAAGGTGAGTATTTAGAGGAATAGTGCTCGAGGACAAGCATTATTCTAAATTTGGGGGTGTGATAACGCACAAAAATATTTGTTATTATAGCCCTTTTTATTAGAATAATTAGGTCAAAATGCATAAGAAGATGATCAGAATGCGTGACTCATGTTATAAATTCATAAATATTTAGAAATACAGCTTACATAAGTGTCATACCTGTTTTACGCGATTACCACGTCTAAATGTGGGACAAGTGGAAAAAGAAGAAAGAAGCAAATCATAGAAAATATCTCCTGTAGAGGCCACGCGATGAAAACTCGTTTGATGGTTAACAACCCATGCGAGGAAACATGTCATCACGCGAGGAAATCTCACTAGAAGACAAGGATGGTAGTTTGAGTGATTTGTTTCACAAGGCAAGATGTCAGGTTGACACACTTAAAGGAATAGAAGTTTCCCATCGAAAAGCAGCCTATGCAAGCACTTCGTCCTCACCAAGAGAAAGAAAGGTTTGAGTAGACCATTAAAAGCCTGCATGGATCCGTTTAGAGAGCTTGTAGCTAGGATAGAGAAGAAGAAGGATACTCCTTCCGATCTCCTAACTTGTAACATTGTTCCATGTCCCTTTTCCCCATTTAAATGTACATTCTTTATAAGGTGTGTTGTGCATATTGTATATTGGCCTATGGCCTACATTCTCTGTATTTCTTTAAACATACATAACGTCTTAATTCAGCTTCTCTATACTTTCCATCTGTTAATTAGTGTATTTGTTACAGCTTGGGTAGATGATAAGTTCTCGATAAGAAGAATTGTTTATAAGCTGTATAACATTAGTTGATTTAATTGCATTGCCAGGCCAGTGTTAGTTGCCAACTACTCGAAAGGAAAAGTAGCTAGAACCTAATTAACACGAATGAGGAAGATTTCTATCTCTCATCATGTGGTTATTCCTAACATTTACATCACGAAAGGAGAGCAAGTGTCGATAGTGGTACTGAGAGGTAGCAATCCTTAATCGTGGAAGCATATGTGAGTTATAAGTAAATCCTTTTAGATATAACTCACAAAGTTGTACTTAGTCATGGATCTCCAAAAGCGACCATGTGTGGCATGTAATGACTTCGAGAGAAGCATGACTTAATCATAAATATGGTTTAGTGAGTTACGTTGCATTAAGCTTATCACATTATTTAATCACATGATAACACGTAGACATTCTTCCCACTAGAAGAAATCTGGGTTTTAATGTCACATGGAAAAAAATTAAAAATGGGTTTTATTGTCGTTTTTCAAAAGGCAAATGTTTAATGTTGGTTTTAAACCGACATTAAAGAGAGAGCTTTAATATCGTTTAAAACTGACATTAAACGTCAAGATCATTTTTCATTTTATTTTATTTTGTAAAAAATCAAGAATTTTCTTTCTTACTTTACTCTTTTTCAAACAACTTGCCCTACCCTTTGACACATTTTCTTCTTCCCTTCTCAATCTCACACTACTCTTCCATCTTTTCTCCAAACCGCCACCGCCACCGCCACCACCACTACTATCACCTCCCTCGTGCCCGTTGTGTCCAGCCCTTGCCACCACCTTGTCTCTTTCACATTCTACTCTTTACCACATCAAAACCCTCGTCTCCTTCTCGTTGTGCTCGCCACTACCATTAGAAACCTTCATCCATGATCGTTCCCAACTCTTACCACCACCGTCGAAAATCTTTTCCTCTTCGATGAACCGTGTCACTGAGATACCCAAATTCGATGAGATACCTGATGAACCCATTAGTTTGTAGACTTTTGTGTATGTTACTATGAATGCTTTTGTTTACTGTGATGCTTAATTAATTAATTAAATGTGTATGTGTGTGTTTGGTGCAGTCATCAGCATATGGAAAGGTGTTTGTGTTGGATGGAGCTCTTTAACTCACTGAGAAAGATGTATGTGCTTACGAAGAAATGATTACCCACCTCCCTCTTTGCTCTATTTGTAACCCTAAAAAGGTAATTTGAACCCCACTCTCTCTTGTTCTCATACGGTTCTTCCATTTAATTATATCATGTACATATAGGTATTAGTTGAACTAACAAATAAAGTTTTAATTATTTTTTGATTAGGTTTTAGTGGTTGGGGGAGGAGATGGTGGCATTCTAAGAGAGATTTCTAGGCACTCTTCCATTGAAAAAACTGACATTTGTGAAATAGACAACATGCTCATTGACGTAGTTAATTACTTTTACCCTAATTTCTCTAATTTAATTTTATTATTATTTATTATTTATATTTTATTTGAAGGTATATAAGAAGTACTTTCCAGAAATTGCAATTAGATACAAAATTATCCTAATTTCCCATTTCTTGTCTTTTCTATTAGTGAACAAGAGTAATGGGAATACTAGGTGTGTGTTTGATTGTTTAACATAAATATGTTATAACATATGGAGTATATATAATGGTTTTGGTTAAATCGTTTCCTGCATTTGATTTGTGCTTGCGTTTATATTATTATGATTATGATTATGATTATTGGTTTCTTCTTTTCCAGGAAGGTGGATTTGATTTGGATAACTTGTATTCTTGAAAATATCATTGCCATGGGTTTTCCTGCTGGTACATGAGCTCAAGTTTTTTCAAATACGTTGAGGTGATCCACTGTTACTCATGTATTATGACTTGACTTACTATCTTTTTATGAATGATATTCTAGTATTTATAGTTGTGACTTGTGAGGTAGGGTTTCTACATGAACCCATATGGAAGAAATCATAAAGTTTTTTGAAACACATCACACGGTATGAATGGCAATGTTTATGATATGCCTTTTTACAGTTTTAAACTTTCTACAAGATATTTCATGTTTTAATTGTTTACCATTTAGACTCTGTTGTCAGATGGTCATCTTTCCACGATTGATATGCATTGTAAATTTGTCATTTCATGTTTTCTATTCTTATTTTTATCTGTAGGGAAAATACAAAGTATATAATCTTTGTTCTTAGAGGCTATATGGTGCTTCATTATTTGAAGGAAAGGTTTGTGTTAATCTCTTATTATCACTAAAATTCTGAGGTTTTTTATGGAGGTGGGTCTCAAATTCTTTTCACAATGAAACCTGTGAAGCATTACAAGCGGTAAAATAAGGTTTGTTGAACATGAAAACTACTAAATGAAGTTCCAACACGGGTTCTCTCCGTAAAAAACTCAGTTCTCACTATGATTGAAATTTATAATATATTATGAATAAATCATGTGTTCTTTACTTTAACGTAACGAACATTTATGCAATTGCAGGCTGTTTTCTTTTTGTAACGACCCAACTTTTCCAACTAAGTCGAAGTCATTAACTCAAAACAGTGATATTAGTTTACACAAAACACCAGTTAAATTAAAATCAAACTCTCCAAGAAAAACAAAATTCAATTCGGGCCCTGTTTTAAATAACAAATTTTTAAAGTAAAGTTTGCAAAACATCAAATCATGAACTCAGTTAAACTTCAAAATTTTCTAAACAGTCACAAGTACTAAAACAAAATAAGAAAAAAAAAACATAAGCAGAAGCAGTTGACAACATTCCCTATGACCATCATGCTTCCTTCTTGCCTCTCGTCGGTCTGCCTCCTTTGTTATCTTTGCCTGAAAAAAATTAAACATAAAAGGGGTGAGTATAAACATACTCAGTAAGAGACCCACTACTTGTCCCGTTAGGAGAAAATAAATTATTAGCTTCCTAATGGAGTACCCTGCACAGTTATAGTCTTGTGATCTCGTAGGATAAACATAATCAGTCTAATGCCCCGAAGGATGCATAAAGCAGTCTAGTGTTCTGCAGAAACACATATCAGTCAAATAATCCCGCAGGATACAAAAAGGTGGTGATCCCGTAGGTCACCTGCAAGGTAACTACACAATAGGAAAACTAATAATTTTTTCGCTCAGTCCATTCTAACATCTTAACAGTCATTCATAATACAGTCAAATATCCTCATCACATAAACTCTTCACTTAACCCCTAATAGTCATCTGACTCTAACTTAGCCCTAAAGCCAGTTAGAAACATATTAGTACCTCGGTCAACAAACTAAGTAATCATAATATCCCGCCTCCCAATCTACAAGAGCACAACCATACCATCTTCTCAGTTCAAAAGAACACAACCATAACAATATATCATACATTCAATCTAAACAAAAATTCGCCATTTCAAATCTACCCCTTATAAGAAACATCAACGAGTTTCAGTCATTCAACAACCATATGTGTGTATATACATATCCAGTCAGTCACAACATGCACTCAAATACCAAGTCCACAGCCATCCATACATAGATATATATAATTTTTTCTTAGTCGAACACAATAAACAATGATCATTAAATCTCCATTCAAAAGTATATATGTCATAACCGTCATCCTCACTCAGTTCATATATAATAATACAATCCAACACAACTCAAAGCTATATGTGAGTCCAGTAGAAAGCCCCTTACCTTAGCGTTATGTAAGCTCCTTAACCGTGCTAAGGTCTACTAAAAATGAACCTAAACATTAAGATAAATACTCAATATCTCTCTCTAACACATCAATCATTTACAATCAACCCAATGTGATTTTTCACAACTTACCCAATGATAACGAATCGAGTTCCAACCAAAGCCAATAGTTGTTGTGGATCCAAAGACAATCAAGTGTTACCCCCAATACCTATGATTGAACAACAAATCAACCAATAATCAAACTATAAAACCTGAACAACTTCTTGAAACAACTACAACCCAACTTCACATTTTCTTCAATAGAACTTCCCCCAATCACGGTAAAAATAAAGGCAATAGCTACCGAACCTAATGAAAGAATCTTGCAAACAAAACGATGTGCAAGTCGACTTGGAGAAGCAACGTACGGATGGAGGTAGAGGGTCACGGTGGCACTGCAAAACCAAGCAACGTGGATGGGAATGGAGGGTCACGGCAGTACAGAACGACTGGTGGAGGGTTACGCACAGCGGTCGAATCTACCGGATGGACAGAAAAAGAAAGAAGACGATTGAAGAAGGGGGTGGCGTGACTATGTTGACGATCGATGGCTCAGAACGAACGACGTGGCAAAGGCTTCGTCATCGGCGACATACGTGAACGGAAAAGAGAAGGAGGATGGGAGGTGCGGTGGTTGGTTAGGGCATAATGGAAGAGAAGAGAAAAGGAAGAAGAAGATGGGGGGGGGGGGCTGTGCGACGCGCGAAGAAGAAAGGGGGAGAAATTTAATTTCTTTTCCTTTTTGTTTTTTTTACATAATTAATAATAATAATAATAACATATTATTATTATTATTATTCCCCAAATCAATTTTTTCATTACTTCTTTCTTTTCCATAAATTAAAAAAATATCCTCTTTCAAGCTAAAAGAATAAATAACACCCAACCAACATTTAAAACCCTAAAATAAAGTAATTTGATTAAAATAATTTACCTTAGCTTTCAGGGTATTACACTTTTGGAAAATTTTCATTTTCTTTTGGTTTAATGAATGGTTTCCAAGAGAACCCGTGTTATTGATATTTCCTTGCATTTTTTTTAATGAGATTGTTGATTTTCCTCTAGATAGGTGAAAATTTGACGTGGGTGGTATTCTGGGATTTTTTAGGTGGCTTGTTTTCCTTTTTATAACCACAAATGTCCCCTAATTCAACTAATATTATCATTTTGCCAAAGTGCCTATTCATGGATGACAGATGATATTGAAAATTTAGTGGTTGTGCATTGTAATGCAGGAATGGCCATGACATGCTTGATGATTTCCAATCTTCTTCGTTCTTTTTTAGGTTTGGATTTGCTATCCAGATCTGCTTAATTAAGTAAATTAAGAAAAAATGTTCCATAATGTTCCTTAATTAGATTGTTAGTTTTCTTGATTTTTGCCGGCTTGACTCTTTTGTAGTTCTTTCCCATAAAAACTCTCTTAATAGGATGTTGTAAGTTGTATATTGTGCTAAGGGGTAGGATTTATTATGTTAGCCCTAAGAATTTTCAATATACAAGCTTTTAATCTGTACATGTTATGCTCATTATGTATATGTTGTTTAAGAGTGATTTTAAAATAGTTAAATCACTATGAGATATATATTTCATCATTCAAAATCAATTCAATGTTTAGTTTTATACATTTAATCACATTTTTCATATGGTTACAATGGTTCCAGTGATTGCTACAAATCTTTTGACAAGCATACGACTCATAGTAATCTATTCAAGAATTTGAGGTATTACCAGTTGTTCAAGAAGCATCGTAGTGAGGTTTAAATTTTAAACATAATTTTATTTCTGCCTGTTCGAAATAGTTGTATAGTTTAGATTAAATATATATTCAAACTAATATGTTAAATAATAGTTTGTTCTATTTTTGTTTGCTAAGTTTCAACTAATACGTTTTGTTGTCAGCCTTACATCCGAGACTTGGAAGAAAATGAAAACTGAGAACTCAATATTTATCTTTGTACTTATGTGATAGATTTGCTATGCATTGTAGCGACATGGGGTGTGTTCTTATTTTTGGCATCTTAACTACTAATGTTAAATAATTTTTGTTGATCCTTGATGCATTTTCAAGTTGTTACTCATCTGCTAATAAGGTCGGACAACAAAGGGTCAAGGTCGTGCTACAACAACGTTGCAGAAAGAGTTAGTTGAGGCAATTTTTTTTTGTTAATGTTATTAGTATAAAAAAAGAATCATTATTCACAAGATGGCTTAGTGACTCAGTGGCTGAATGATCTTCAATTTATTGTTCCTGAAGTCTTGCTGGATTTTTTTGTTTAACAACATCTACAACAAAAAGTGAACCCATCAACTCATGGAAAAATAATAAAAAAAGGTACTATATATTTCTTACTTCATTCATATATGCCTAGTGTGTAACGACTTATAATTTCATATATTGAATAGAAATCAACTCATTTATTGCAATCCTTCGGTAAAAACTTGTAAATTCAAGGTTATGGTCTGTGATGATCTCTTTATAACTTGCTTGCAATATTCTTCTAATATTAAGTTATTGCATATTTGGTCCCAGAATAATCTTGAGTTTGAGATATTTATTATTGTTTTGACACTAAACCATAGAGTTATTTATTGTTTTTCTTAAAAACTTTTAATGGTTGTGAAAGTAATACTTCAAAAATATTTTAAAGATGAATGTGGGATGTTTTAGACAAGGAATTGGGAATTATCTTTTGAGTTGACTGTCTATTGGCCCATAATAATATAAACTAATGTCATCTTGTCTGATATGGTTATTTATCCTTATACCATAAAAATGTTATCGAATGCAAGTTGAGGTGTCCATCATAAAAATTATATTAGTGACTATTAAGATATTGTTGCCTTTACGGCTTTACTTTGTTTTAATGAAAATATAAATTATTTATTAAAAATAATTTCTATTTTTTTCTGGTTTTGATCCTTTTCGCTCTTCTTGACCTTTTAATCTTTATACTTTCTAAGCTTGTTATGTTTTGTTTTAGGTTTAGGTTTTGAGATTGTTAGTTCTAGTGTTGGATACGTTATCTTATGAACTAAACGATTGGTATAATGGTACAATCTTTGTATATATTTAAAGAGCTCTTATGTTCATCCCTTTGCTATCTGCTTCTCAAGTTCATAGGGTCAACGACCATTCTCTCATTGCAATTCATCAATATTCGATGGTAATGAGTCCAAACACCAAAGGTAATCTTCATTCTTCCCGCTCTTTCATTTCCCTCACCATCGTTTTCTGTTTTTATTATTTCTTTTGTATATTTTCACACTTTTCTTAAACTCGATGGAACAAGTTAGTGATGATTTTTTGGATTTCAAATGATTGTCTTTTGGTTTTGTTTTTTCATTATTGAGCTTAAATTTTTATGTAGTTTTCTTTTAGGTTGTAAAATCAATTTGTATTGTAATGGTTGCTGATCAAATGCTATATAGAATACCAAAAAGGGATAAAACATTTCTGGTTAAGTACCTACCACCCTCATGCTTTTTTGTGTATAAATTTGAGCTCATTTCTTATGAAATATTTTAATAACTATTAGTTTTCCCTCTAATTTTCCTTCTAATAGCATCTGCCTTAGGTTGATTTTGATTATTTTAGCATTATCATAGATATGGTTTGATTATCGACGATACAGAGGCTTCATAAAGGTTCTTGTTAAGATTTTCTTTTCTTTTACATATCCTATAAACAAAGGATGTATAGGTTGCATTCATAATGGTCTCAGGTATAATAAATTCAATGGCTTTTATCAGAGCATATTACAAATCCTCAAATGGGTTAGCAGGATGTAGGTTGCATTCTAACATAGCTGAAGAGAGTTTGGTAGGCACTTCTTACTTTTTCAGAAACATCCTTGAACCTAGAAAATAGAACAGTTAGAAGTAAGAAATGAAAGTATATCAATCTAGCAATATTTAGGAAAGGAAAATCAGTTCATGTGTGAGATGCAACACAAAAAAATGGAACAAGTACAAGAAATTCTCCTAAAGAAAGATATTTTTCTTGGATTTTTAGTTTCATATGGTCTATCATTGCTCATACAAAAAATAACAAGAAAATTCATCAAGCAATCACAAAGGATATTTTTCAAGAAATGGTGGAACTACAATCATGACATTTTGTAGTAATCATACTCAAACTTAAAAAGAATGCTTATCAAGATATGACCCACACATTTTCCATAGACAGGAAATAATTTGTCAACAACTCAATATCCAAAAAGGAAAAAAGAAAAATAAAACTGCAAGCCTATGTTTATTGTTAATAAGCTTCTTTGCACTAGGCCTATTTTTTCTTCCTTCTGGATGCTCCTCTACTTGGTTTTAGTGTGCGCCATTCTTTAACCATTTTGTATTTTCATTTGTATATATAAATGCAATTCTCTTAGCTAAAAGATGGATGGGGGATAAAGATGAAGTCTTGGAAGCTGTTGTGAAGGAAGCTCTTGATTTGGTACCTTTAATTAGTTGCTATATGGATTACAAATGCTGAAAAATGATCTCGAGAGAAAATATGAAACTCCTTCTTGCATGCATTATGTAGGTCCTAACTAGCTACTTTTTCTTTCAGGTAGTTGGCAATTTAAGTTGGCCAGACAATAAGAATAGCTCAACTAACTCCATAAGACTTATAAGCAGCTCTTCTTATCAAGAACTTGTCATCTACCTCAGCTATGAATAACACGTTGACTGGTAGCAAATAAAGGAATGTTGAATTGAAAAGGCATAAACGTGTATATAAAGAATGTAGGTCAAGGTCTCACTCACAACATAACCGTATAAGAATGCACAATACAAATTACAAAGAATGCAAAAATGAAAGACATACAATGAAATAATATTACAAGTTAGGGGACAGAGGGGGTTTGTCTTCTTGTCTACCTAAGCTTCAAGGTCTCACTCACAGCATGATCGTATAAGAAGAAGAGTGAACTCTTTAGACTTCTGGTTCATCTGGACTTTATTTCCTGGTCCATTCAGACCATAAGTTGGCCTATACAGGCCCTCTTTGTGGTCTATTCAAACCTTTTTTCTCTTGGTGAAGATGAAGTACTTTTATAGGTGACTTCAGATAGAAAACTTCTATTCTTGTGATATTGTTAACGTCGATTTTGGTCTTATGAAGTCACATCACTCCAACTACCATTCTTGTCTTCTAGTAAGCCTTCCTCGCATGATGACGTGGTTCCTCGCTTAGAGGTATTATTCACTAGGTGAGTTCCCATCGTGTGACCTTTGTGCGAGATGTCCTCTGTGATTTACTCATTTCTTCTTGTCCACTTATCATGCGTTTAAACATGACAATCATGTAAAATAAGCATTATACTTATGCATGATGTATTTCTAAATACTTATGTATTTACAACGTAAGTCACACGCTTTGATCATCTTCTCATGTGTTTGGATATCAATGGTTCTAATAGAAGAGGTTATAATAACGAGTATTTGTACACGTATCACACCTCCAAATTTTCAATAATGCTTGACATCAAGCATCACTCCGTATCATGCCTTTCCTTAAGCACCATTCCTCTTCAAAGACTCACCTTTCCTTTTACGTTTCTACACTTCTAAAAAAGCAAGCAAGTTTTATTCGTTATTGAGGAATTACTCTCATCGCGTTCTTCTTGCTATTATTACACAAATATTTATAAGTTCAGAATGCGGCAAGCTTAATACTCAAATTATCCTTGTTCATTCTCCACAATAAATATTATTTTCAGTTTCAGAAATGGCTAAAATTTTTAAAAAATTTTGGATCCTTTGATTTTATTTAGTGAAAGAATGCTTTTATTACATTTACATTGGTTTGGCGATGAGTGGAAAGTCATAGGTACTCTACTAGTCCGTTTCTCTCCTCAACTTTAACTCTTATCGCTTCTTTTTATTCAACTTTCTGAATTTTTACTTTTGAAGATTTGCTTCTTTATTTTTGCGAGAGGAGGCAACATAGGAGTAGTTATTTTAATTGAATAAAAAATTTTCACTTTTTCAAATTTCTGGCGAAGTTTTAATTTTTGTGAAAACGTCTTATTTTTGCATGCCTTAAGAGGGTTTTCAAAAAGTTTCCAAAGTTTTAGTGTGGATCTCGCACACCTCCAAATTTAGAGGTTAGCAACATCCTCATTACAAAAGGTGAATGATAAGGTTAGTCTAGAAAAAAGTTTTACAAGAGAGGTTTGAGGTAAAGCTTGCTCGCCTACTAAACTAGATAAATATTTTCTAAGTAAAGTTCCTTAACAAGTTAAACGTCTGAATAACAGATGAAAATTTATTTCGCATAATTTATTTCATTAAAGTGTTACTGAATCACAAAGAAGAATTAGAATGTTACAAAGCGAGGAGCCAAATTTGCATTAAGAAAGAATAAATGCCTAAGACTTAGATCAAAATTGTGATATGTATTTTAAAGAACATAAATACAAAGAAATAAAATTAGATAACTCGAATATAGAAAATAATTGAAAATCCTAAGGTTTAGCAACTACTTTTGAGGGTTTGGTGAAGGAGGTCCTTGTGGAGATGTTTCTTGTGGAAATGTCCTCACTTGTACTACCGCTCCGCGATGCGTTATGGAGATTTCTAATGAAATCCGAGAAAATGAAGGCCAATATTGTTCTAAATTTTAATCGTTACTTTACTTGTCATTTTCATATCCTTCAACATTAACAATTTTCGCTAAGAACGATAATCTGACTTAAATTGTATTTTTCTTTCCTCTTTCTTCCATGCTAATCCACTAGAGTGGATATGTTCTACTATTGTCCCGAGTGGACAGTAGGAAGAAGGGAAGAAGGTAGGAACCAAAATACAACTTAACGAAGTATGGTGGTTTGAAGGCATCCAACTAGGAAGTGAACAGTGCGATGCTATCCTAGTTTATATGATATGGGGTTCTTTATCATCAATGATCTTAACTATTTCAAATTGTATTTTCCTCTTTCCTTCTTCATTCATACTTACCACATTGGATTAGTTTTACTATTGTACCTAATTGATATGAAGGAACCAAGGAAATATTGTTCTAAATTTTGATCGTTACTTTACTTGTCATTTTCGTATACTTCGACATTAACAATTTTCACTAAGATCCATAATCTGACTTAAATTGTATTTTTCTTTCCTCTTCTTCCACGTTAATCCACTAGAGTGGATATGTTCTACTATTGTCCCGAGTGGACAATAGGAAGAAGAGAAGAAGAAAAATACAACTTAAAGAAGTATAGTGGTTTGAAGGCATACAACTAGGAAGTGAACAGTGCGATGCTATCCTAGTTTATATGATATGGGGTTCTTTATCTCTAATGATCTTAACTATTGTATTTTTCTATCCTAGTTTATATGATAGATTGTATTTTTCTCTTTCCTTCTTCATTCATACTCACCACATCAGATTAGTCCCACTATTATACCTAATTGGTATGAAGGAACCAAGGAAACAGAGAAGCACATTCAAAATTCGTAGGATTAGGAAAAAGAGAAATACAACCTGAAGAGTTATGATAGGAGAGAAGAAGTGGAGGACTAAGTTTTGTTTAATCTTTTGGTTAGGATGTGAAATTTCTCAGGCTATTTAAATAGACATTCTTAACCGAGGTTAAAGTTTGATTACATAAAGGTTGTCGTGTTGTCATATTAAACGTGGCGTGATGAACCTGACAGACTACTCATGTCTCGAGGTACAACATATTCATTGTTTCTTGAAAGTTTAAGAACTGTAAGATTTGACCAGATGATTCATACGTCCTAAAAATCCTAATGTTTCCCAATGAAACTTAACCCAGCTAACTCGTACAAGAGGGTCACAATACCTAACGCTTTTTTACCTAATCCTTCTCATAGACTGACTTTATCGCATACATCTTATCTTATGAATCCACAATTTTGCAACTTAAAATGCTATCCCCTTTGAAAGACTATGGATAAACAAAAATTGAATACAAAACTAATGTACAAGTATAAGAAAACTTACAGTGGTATATGGATATAAGTAAATATTTACACAAATATGAGGATGGAATTCTTAGTAAAAAGAAATGGAAGAATTATACATTGCAGATGTATCCAAGCATTTAGGTTCTTTGGCAAGGAAGAACTGTGGTATCATCGCTTTTGCTTCGAATAGTTTTCTCGATCGCATCATTCCTGAATTCCATAGATCATTCGTATAATGACTCTCTGCATCATGGTTGATGATTATAATAAGTTTCTGCTCCTAATCATTCATCGCATTGGTCAAATGATCTTTCTTGATCCTTATCGCGGAGTTAGGTAAAACATGAGATTCATTAGCCTGACGCAAAGACACTTTCCTTGACGATTTCATAGAGGTTCTGATTTTCATTTGCGACCAACTGCATCCACTGAGATTTCTCTTGATCATCTACCGAAAGATACATTAATCCTAGGATTGGTGAAGGGAGAAAAGCCCTATGACAGAGAAAGATTTTACAGGACCATTCCTCCAATTAATTTGGAAATCTTAAAATATCAGTACATTGACAAAATTATAGAATCAAAATTCTAAATATAAATCTAAGCATGCTTTTAATTTACATGATATGAGAACTTTCTTTCGATGACGTCTCTGAATCTACAAATCACCGAATTGGTGACACCACGCATCGGAGATATTTCTATCCTCTGGAATGAGATTGGTTAATGGGAACCAATTGGGATGGGAAAATGTTTGAGGTACTTAAGAGAAATTCTTTTCTTTTGCAGAGAGAAAAAGCCTTGGCTTTTTTCTGGATGAATTTGGTTTTTAAGAAAACTGTTTTCTTCCAGATATTTACAACTCTCTTTCCTTCTTGGAATAGGAAAAAGAGTAGGAGGGAATTATGAGATGCTTTTTATCAAATCTACTAATCAATTAACAATTAATCAATTAGTTAATAATTAATTAAATCATATTTAATTAATATTTCATTCAAATCTTATTTGAATG
>JBBPDI010000001.1:724410-734934 GCA_037974545.1 Cucumis variabilis
TTATTTAGAATTTGAACTTTTCAAATTTTAATAAATAAATTATAAGTTTGAAATCAAAATATTATGTGTAATGTAATAAATAGCTCAGTCAGTATATATATATATATATATATATCATTTGAAGAAAGAAAAAAAGGCATATATTACATTAAATTTTAAAATGTTGAAATGTAAATGTCAAAATGAGAATATAATTAACTTTATAGTCAAGTGGCATATGAAAAGGTTAATGTAGATAAATATGTGACATTTTAATGATTAAAATATATTGGTTTATTTTTGTACCACAAAAGCATTTACTAAAATTAAAATAAAAATTAGAAGTTGTAGTAATGAAAATAAAGTAAAATTTTAAAGTTAGTTGGTGATGAGTTATCTCTAAACAAATGCAAAGGAAAATTAGAGAATAATATAAGATAGTTTTTTTTTAATGTTAATTTACTTTATTGCAAAATAGTGTTTTTAGTGAACTTATTTGAAAAATTATTTTAAATGAAAAAATAAGATAAATTACTATATGATACATATGTATTATGGTTGATGGTAGATAAATTGTAATATTTTGTTGTATTTTATAAATATTTTTATTTATTTTTTATATTTAAAAATAATCATGTAAATACTTTGGTTTGATATTCCATTTTTGTATTAAAATATGTTATTCTAATTTCTTAAGAATAATTGAAAAGGAAAAAAAAAGATTATTTAGACAAAGGAACATTAAAAGATAAATTTTGTGGATAATTTGTCATTAAAGAGGCTAAAAAAGAGCATTTAATTCTAATATTGAACAATATACTTGTCTATACATAAAATAGTAAAAGTTTTTGTTTAACTTTTTGACATGTTTGTTTTGATTATTTAAATAAGGTAAATTATATTGATTTGTCAATAACTTTTTTTCTTTCTTTTTCACAAGAGAAGTGAGAAAAAAAAAACTAAGGAGAACAATAAGAGATATTTGATAAAAAGTTCATCCATAAAAGATTTTCTTCAATTAAATTAATCACAAACAAATATTTTTGAATAGAAGAAGTAAATTTGTGAGGCACAACATTATAATAACGGTTAACAAGTAGAAACTATGAATAATATATCTTGATGATGTAAATCACATGGAAAATATGTTTAATCTCATTTGAATATTGAGACATTATAAAAAAGCTCCATAAAATTAACGAATCAATTTTCGTCAACTTCTAAGATCTTTGAAATAGCCTGACGATGGAAAGCCAAAACTTCAATGAACACCATAAAATCACAATGAAAGGTTGGAGATTTTCCTATGATCATGAGAGTCTTGCTATTGAAATAAGAACAATACAACTCTCATCTCCATACTTTCAATAGCAGCATCAAAATTCATGCATTTTAAGAGATATCGAAGAATCAATCGTTCAAGTAGTTTTCAACGATGAAAAGAATCGACAATGCCACACAAGCAAGTAACTGGATCTGCTATCAAACAACTCCACAATAGAAAACACCTAAGTAACATGATCTTGAGTTAAATGAATATTCCACCTTTTAACACCAACAAATTGTGACGACGCAAATAGAAATACATAATCAATGTAAATCACACACACACACACAAAATCCACATATCCTTAGAATTGAGAGATTTAATTTCCATAATAAATAACGATCCACGATAGAGTGTAAATAGTATCCAAGAGAGACTAAGAAACCATGTTAAAGACCAAATATTTTTTACTTTTCTTACAAAACCACATATTATAAATATCAAATTCAAAATCGCAAATGACATAAAAAGAAGACATCTCGATAAATACAATCTAACTACATATAAGGATTAAAGATTATGTATTTCTCGTATACCACTTTCTACTAAATAACAAAATTATGTTTTCTAAATTAAGATTTTTTAAGTTGTAAACTAAGATTAAGTCAGCAAAAGATATGAAAGAAGGTGGATTGTAATGTGATATTGTGATGTGTACCACCACACACACACACACACATGAATGTGAATGAATGAATGATGGAAAGAAAGCTAAGGTGTGTGAACACAAAGCAAAGCTCCATTGGAGGAGGAGAGTAGTGTTAGTAAAATCATTACACTTATTTACTTTTTATATTTTGCTTCGGATCTTTCAACAATGTCAGAACTTCACAAGACTTTTCTCCCCCACACATTAACCACTTTTAAGTACAATATAGATTCCTACCACTACCACTTCAACTCCCCTCATCCTTACATTTCTCTTCCACATATTTCATCGTACAAAACCATTACCAATTACAATAGAAGAATTATGATTCATAAACTTGATAACATACCATAGTTTGATGTCACTCGATGAATATTAAAAGTCATAATCGTAAGGCTATTAATTACCAATTTTGGTCCTCATGTATCTTTCAAAAACTATATTATATTTATGATGGGTTTTTTGGGGGGTACATCGTGGGGAAGAGGGAAGATGAGAATAATATTATTGTATATGGTGAGTTGGTCATTAAGGACCTTTGAAAGTGCCCTCTTTGTGGCTGCTCTCAACCTCAGTGCAACTTTGATTTCTTTTTTCTTGTTTGAAAGTAAAACAATAATAATGTAGTGAAATTTTAAATTTCAGGATCACAATAATATACTTAAATTAAATTAGCATGAATTACAATATGTTCTCAATTCATGTTATTAGACATAAAACATAGCAATAATAAGGACACAATAACGTTGGAAACAAATGTCAATCGTTGTTGTGACCTAACAAATCATTTCTTTGAAAGCAAAATTCAGTATGATTTTGGCTCCAAAATTAGCGCTTTTCAACTGAAACATACATTCGTCGGAGAGTAAGGAATAAAATCGAAGAAAATATTGCTCATAGGAAAAATCAAAGGTTTGAAAAGAAAAAGAAGGACTAACACCAAAATCTTTTTCTCAAGTATATAGAAAAAGAATAGAGGTTTTAGATCAATCTAATTTTTTTCTTTTGTGTATTAAAACAAAACATTACGTGGATTAGAAGTTGGGAGAAGAATTTGGAATATGTTGATTTTCAATTTTGGAAATTAAGGGTGAAATATGTTAGATTTTTGGAAAGATTTATTTTGTAATTTAAGATGGAAAAATTATATATATATATATATATATATATATTCACAAAATCTCGCCAATTTTTTTTATATATTCATATTTATTGGAACACGTCTCGATAAGATCCATCAATATTGTTGAGATGTCGAGAGTTTCATCCTAGAAAAATCAAAGAGACTCGTGCTTTTTATAAGATAAATCATGCGTTATTCTCCTCATTGTTAAATAATTTTGAGATGAAACCCAAACGAGAACAAGAAAATTATTTCCAACAAGGCATTGAGGGGTTATTAGATTAGTCAAAATCATTGAATGACCCATTTATTATTTTATTTTGTTTTTTAATCTAAAATAATTATTAAAAGAAATAGCAGAAAATAAGTAAAAGAACAAATTGAACTTTTAAAAAAGATGGAATTTTCCAGCTGGAGCTTTGAATTTTATTGCTTTGTAAAAGGTTGAAGTTGAAGGAATTATTTAACTTTACTTTTTCAAATAGTTATATATATATTATGGATAAGCCATACAATTGATTATATTACATATTGTTATTATTATTATAAGCTATTGGATGGTCAATTTGATAATAAGTGTTGTTTTGAAAAACAAAAGATTAAAAGAGGGATTTTTTTAAAAAATATTAGCAAAATATAGTGATTTTAGCAAAGTTCCATTTAAATTTCGAGAATTGGAGTTTGGTTTAGGATAAAAAAAAAAACAACAACTCACCATTTGGTTCAATAATAATTAAAGAGGTTTATTACTTCGTTACTCGCATCATCTCACATTTCTCACTAAAATGCTCACATTTCTCATTTTGTTATTTGTGTCAACTTCCCTAATAACTTTATCAACTGAACTTTTCGTTTTTATCGCTAACCAAAATCCTCTAATGAATAATTAATAATTTATAACTAAAATAGAGTAGTCAATGTAAAGTTGAGAATAGAGGTGATCATCGATCAGTCAGAATCAATTTTTTTAAAAAACAACCAATCTTAAACTGACCATAGTCGATTTAATAAAGTGTCAAACCTCAACATAGATGAGTAGGGGTTGGTTTAACACTTGAAAATATTTTTTGAAAAATCTCAATGAGAAACTTTTCAAAATCGATCTCGATTTTCTTTTGTTTTTCGACCCAACTAATTTTAGTTTGGTCGATTGAATCGATTTTTTAGTCTATCATGCTCATCCCTAGTTAAGGAAGTAAAAGGTAACATTAAGAAGGTCTTAGCTCAAATTCATTCTAACATATTGTTTCGTATAACAGTTGAAGAGATTATCCAAATTTAAACATCAAATTAAAGACTAAAATGCTTTGAATTTAAACGAGACACATATAGTTATATATTACAATAGTCATTTCTTTCTTATCTTCACAAAACAAGATTCCAAAATTTATTGATACTATGTGTTACATTTATTTTTGTGGTTTTAAAAATTAGATTAGTAAAAAATAAATTTTAAACTATTTTATATCCTAACCTATAGAAGTTGATTATCATCATCATTATACATATATATATACACACACACTTGAAGGATAGAAATTGTTGGAAGAATATTTGGTGTACCAAATAACTTTGTAAACATTATTAAGAGAATAATACAATAATCTTCATTTGTATAAATAAAAGTAAAACTTAGCTCCCACATATTACAACTGTTTCCCAATCAATACTTAGATTAATATACTTATTTTGTTTTTAAATAATAATAATTGCTCCAACAACAGAATATATATATATATATATATATATATATAAAGCCTATCCTTGTAGCTTAGGGTTTATTTGAAAGGGAACCAAACATATTCAAATATGCATTGCACAAATATACAATAATTAATTTGTTGAACATTATTAATTTTTATATTAGTTGTTGTTATATTGATCTTAAAGTTTTATTTCCAAATAATAATAATCTCTATCTTATACAACTAATAGTGGTTACCATGCATACATATAATTGATACAGACCAAATCTTATTAAATGCTAATTAATTTATTATTTTAGGGTTTAAGTACATTTTTTTTGTATTCTATTTCTAATTAAATGACTAAAAGACAAAACCACAATAGGTGTAGATATTTAGAATAGTTTAGAAATGTTGGATAAAAGTGAGCTCTTAATTGAGCTTTAATATACATCAATATAAATAATTATTCTCATGATCTATTTACTCATATCTATCCATATAGTATAAAAAAATTGCTCATATATATATATTAATTAACACATTTAATGAAATTGAATTGCATTTTAATTACCTTAAATTATATGTGATCATTGGTGTGTTGTTAGCATAAGAGGACAAAACAGAAAAATACTAGCAATTTTAAAATTTGGATTTAAGAATTAATTAGTTACTCCAAATTAAGCATGAATATGAATATTGGGATGAAATTAAATTAGTTAGGCAAATTAAATAAAAAGAGACATTAAATAGAAAGGGTTGGTGAGGACCAAATTATTATATATATGTTTTGGTAAGAAGAGGTTCTTATGGACAAAAATGAGAGGGAGATTTGCTGAGATTACAACCCACATGCTTCTGTCCACCACTTTCTTTTGGTCCCAAATTAAATTTTTTAAAAGAAAGTCTCATGACAAAAATAAAAAATTATTATTTAAATAATAGATGGAAGAATTGTTTTAAATAACAAAACTGTTAAAAAAACTTATTTACAAAAAAAAAAAAATATGTCATGGTTGACAATTCCATGTAAACCGAACAAAATGTCACTCAAAAGTGTAGCTATGAAAAACCCATCAATCTAGTGAGATTGGGACGAAGTTGAATAAAGATCAAAGATAAATTTGTCACGTCGAACATGGAAGATCAACCTTAAGATTATTGCGTGTATTTGAAAGAAACCGAAATAGAAAATTTTGAATAGAATTATGAAAATTTAAGGTTTAAATTCATATCATTATTAGTTTAAGATTTAAATTGAGTTCGTGTGTATCACATCTATCTCCTAAAATTTGAATTGTCAACATCTCGGGCAAAACTTCTCAAATCATCTTTAAAATGATAGTGATTGACATATTCACTAATCTATATATCATTGCCAATTAAAAGTCAACCTCACTAGTCACGAGTACTACAAATTTATCTTAAATAAGTTACCTATTAGCTCAATTGGTTAGAGCCTTAACAATGCAAAGGTCTAAGACAATCAAACTATTCACTTTGATAATTAAACTATCCATTATATTTTTTGTTCTCTCGATATTTAAAGAAACAGTAAATTTTTAGATGTTAATGAAATTTCATTATATTTTGATTTCGTATTTCTAAAAATAATAAAACGAATCAATATCTTTTCTTTTATTTATCCAATTTAATTTATAGCATGATAGAGACTTAAAAAGGATGATCATATATAATCAATATTTGATAATGGTATCATCCATCTTGTCTACTAATTTATAATCTGATTAAGAAGTACAAAAGATACCTAACCCATTTAACATACTATAAATAATATCATATAATACATCAATGATAACGTGAAATCAATTAGCTGCAAAAATATCAAACTTTCATTAATTAAATTTACAAATATTGATCAGGTTCTATGATTTTAACTTGATCTTCTCTAAATATTCATTGACAAACTGGTAATTTAACATATATTCAATTAACATAACAAATGATGTGTGTGTGTATAGTAATGAAGCATCATCATGGATTAGCTAGTAATGTTGTTACATAGCCAAATGTTGTTACATAACCAATCAAAACCCTCGTAAAGCCCTTGCCCAGAAGTTGCTGAAGTACCTTGTATGTACCTTTATATATATCACACACACACAAAAAAATAAACTTTAAATTTCTAAGAGCTAGGCGTTCTTTTTAATTATAAGTTTACTCTCTAAATTTTTATATGAAGTTTGATTTTTAGAGAAGGTACGATCAGATTACTTTAGATATATGATTTTTAGAGAAGACCAAATGCAAATCCTATTACTAAATTTTATGGACTAAACAAAAGTTCAGGGCTATGTTTAGAAATTTGTTGTAAAACATGAGATTTGAACAGATGAGAAAAGGTAAAGAAAATTTACATACCATCTTCTTTGAGAAAGTGTGTGGAGGCCAAGTTTAGTTGTGATTTCAGAGACAGTCATTGAATGAGGAAGATCTTGCTTGTTTGCAAATACAAGAACAGTTGCATTCCTTAGCTCTGGCTGTCAATTCTTTTTTCCTTTATTATTACTATGTACATCTTTAAATAATCATCATAACAACTGTATTTTATCTAAATCAAAAAGAAGTATATATCATGCATGCATGAAGATATTATGAAGTTATTAATTAACACCTCTCTTTTACTTTTTTAAAAGATATTGAATAAATATATCCCTAAAGTTGTATACCAATTTTAGCAACAATTTCAATTTTTGCTCTCTTATGCATATATAAAGCCTAAAATGTATTCCTATGTTCCTTCTTAAAAATATATTCAACTCGGGAACTTTGGTGCATTGCTATGGAATTGGTTTATCTTATGATTATTATTATTATCACACAACTAAGCAAAAGCATAGTGAAAATAAAAATTTTCAGTGTAGAGTATACCTCACTGAGAATACGATGCAACTCATTACGGGCTTCACAAATTCTCCCTCTGTCAACGCTATCCACAACAAATACAAGTCCTTGGGTGTTTTGGAAGTAATGTCTCCATAATGGCCTTATCTGTAAAACAAATTCAAGTTTTCAATTATGTAAATATTTTGTTCTCTAATTAAATAAATATAAGTCCATCACTACAATTATGTTAAATAATCAAACTAACATGAAGCATTAGTAACTAAGGCACCATAGACTATTTTCAGATATATTGTGTTCATCAAGTTTCACAAATTAAAGTAAAGTCAGTAAAAGTTTCACTAAAAAAACATGGTCATCTTGGCTATGTTTTAAAACATTTGGCCTGAAAATTTATTTAGTAGCTAGATTTTATCATGAGTCGGATTTTGATTTTTATGGTCGAATCCAAATTTTTACAGGCCAATAGTGACAAATTTGAGAGGAAATGACTACCTTACCTTTTTTTTACATAAACAATTACAGTTCAGATGTAGAAATAAACATTGTAACCTTAAATGAGAAGGAGTTGATACTTCAACCATGAACTAGTTATCAAACTTTAGAGAATGTCGTTTTCAATGTTTCCTACTTTAGAACAGAGGTTTGTACGATGATGTTTAGCTTGATCAATCTTAAAAGTTGTTGAACGTACTCAGATAACTACTTGTATAGATTCAGTTATATATCTACATACTAGAACACAATCGATACATCATTATTTTGGAATTTGATGTAGAGTGTGTACTCATACAACTGATACACTTGATGAAGTTTCTTTGGTGTAGTACTTGTCTATTAAGGAATTTCAAGCTCTTGGAGCATGCTTCAACCCATAATATGACTTTTTTGTCTTCAAAACCTCGTCTTGTTTTTCCTCAACTTCATAATCCTGTGGTTGTTCAACGTAGACTGCTTCCTCAAGAAGTTAGTTAAGAAAAAGTAAACTCTACATCGATTTGGAGGACACTCCAACTTTTTTTAGTTACTAATGAAATTATTATTTCTACTTAAGCAACAAGAGTAAACATCCCATCATAGTGGATGTCGCAACTAATTTTATACAACCTTTCGTCACTGATCTTCGTTTATATCTTTCAACTTATCCTCTGGCATACTTTTTGATTTTGAAAACCCACTTGACATCATTGGTTTTATGCTATTTTGGAAGTGAGACTTGTTCCCATGAGTCGTTCTTCTTCATCTCTTCATCCATAACGCATTTCCTTTATGTTTCCCATTAGCTCCTAGAAAGTTCATACGCTCATGGTTGGCAAAAAGACGAGTGAAGACTATTGATTTGCAGATACTTCATAAAGTACTTCAAAGTTTTGGAAGTGCAAAACTCTTTCTCGTGAGCTTTTGTCTACCTGAAAGCTTGAGGTCTTGAAGTTGGTGGGGATGGAGGCGCATCTTTTTCATTTGCTCTCTATTCTTATTTCTTCCATGGTCACCTTCTTTGAAGTACGGAAAGAAGTTTTAGTCTTCATCAACTTGTTCTAACCTCATTCTCCTTATGTCATCTATACTATATCTCAAGGTATGATTTTCCTTTGTGTATCAAGATTGTAGAGTTTGTAGTCTTTGGTAATGAAATCATAACCAATAAAGATTCCAACTTCTCTTTACTTTTGATATATGCACACGTAGCAACGTGTTCGTATATATTGATACAATATGAAAATTACAGAAAGGAATTGATGACTCAATCCTTGAACAACCATTACAAACAGACTAATGAACTTGCAGAAATCAAGAACAACCAAAAGGAAACCTACGTCTCTGCCTCTCCTTTATTTGCTTTCTTTCAAGGAAGTTTGCAGCTTCTTCCCTCAAAACGAACCCCCTCCCTCTTTTCCATTTGCCCTCTTGTACAAACATATTTCTAACTAACTCTGGCCCCATTGTGATCCCCTTTCTCACTGTCTAAGTTTTCTTTCACACGTGCTTCCCCTTTCTTACCCGTTCTACTATATTGTAGAATAATAGGAGGTCTATCAAAATCCTTTGGCCGGGAGATGAGTAATCAAGTCAATTTTACAATTTAAATTAATTGGAAATATATTTAGATAAATTGTCTTCCCTTATTTATTGTTTTCATTTAAAGCCGTGATCTTATTAACAATAACAGTGTACTTTGAAATGTTATGTTTTAGTTTTAATCTTAGAACTTACAAACACAAATGTTTTGAGTTTTGACCATTATTGTTTCAGTTCCATTAACATACATTTTAAAGCATCTGTTCTTTACTTTTTCAGATTGTAATAGAAGAATAGTATTGGCAGAAGCAGAGTGAAAGGGTGTGTGATTTCAAACCTTATCTTGTCCTCCAACATCCCAGACACTGCAGCTCATATTTTTGTATTCCACTGTTTCCACATTGAACCCTGAATCATAAAATGCAATTATAGAACTGTTCAAGAATTATTTCATCCTTTTGCATTATCTCAGGTTGATCAGCGTAGCAAAACAATGGATTAATGGTCCAAAAATAAAAAAGAAAAACTACTATGGGTAATATCAAAGCAATAGCTTCTTCCAAAATGACCTTGAGTAACCTGTTCTTTATGAAAATTAGTGGCTAATATAAAAGGTAAAACAAAGAAAATACTTCATAAATTATGATATGTAACCAAAGAAAACAAACAAATAAATGTAGCTAATCTCCATTTGGTCTAAGCCGTGCACATTACCCAACAAAATTTCAAAAGATGAAAAACAGATCAAAATGTTTTCATAAACATATTCTTGAATATAGTTTTAAAGAAATATACCAAATAATAAGACGAGGTGATATCCATTTTATCTCAAAACAATTTTGTTTTTCCAAAAATTGAGCCAAAACTAGAGATGGAT
>JBBPDI010000001.1:832565-843544 GCA_037974545.1 Cucumis variabilis
GAAAGCGTGAAGGGGGGTGGGGAAATTAAGGCGATCTTGTGGTTTCAAGGCGAAAGTGACACCTCTACTGAACATGAGGCTGATGCGTATCAGGGGAATGTGGAAGCCTTTGTTGCTAATGTGCGCCGGGATTTGGCCTTGCCTTCTCTCCCAATCATTCAGGTTACTCTTATTATTACTACTAATAATTAAAGTATACAGTAATGTTTTTAAAAAATAGTAAATACAGTGAGATGCTTATAGTCTCGAGTTTTATATTAGCAATATAATCTATTATCAAATTTAGCTTAATAGAGATTTTAACGTTTACACTTTTAATTTTCATTTTTGGTTAAATATTTAGTTTACTTTTGTATATTAATTAATTTTAAATAATTACAAAAAGAGTTTTCAGTTAATTTTAATAGCAATAAAGAACCATAAAAATTATATTTTAGGAACAATTTTAAAAATAGAAAAATAAATAAAAATATTTATAAGCTATAACAAAATTTAGGATTCACTGATAATCTTCTATCACTACAGCATAGGAAGGACTATCAGTGATAGAATTTGCTATAAGTTGTAAATATTTTGTAAAATCTACTATTTTTAAATACTATTTTAAGGAGTATTTTTTAAAATAATAAAATAAATTAAAATATTTGTAAGATATAGTATATTATATCAATTATAGAAATTGATATTCTATCACTGTTTATCACTGATTATCAATGTCTATATTTGATAAAATCTGAAAATTTTACATTTATATTGTAAATATTTTATTAAATTTATTATTATTATTATTTACTATTTCTCCTTTTTAAATAAAATTAAAATATTAAAAAAAAATATAGCCACTTTTACTGGAATAGATATTAATGTAGATTTTGGCTAATTTAAATTAATATAGATTGTTGTCCTACATCACTCAGACATCAATGGTATCGAGATTACCAGGAAGTCTCTCAAAGGAGCTAGTAACAATGCCCTCTTAATCAAATACAAAGTTTCCAAGGTTCATGTTTGCAAAGACGAAGTGTGACTTACAGAGGAAGTAATTTTTGGTACACAATTTCTCACCCAAATTTACCCATTTACGGTTTATGAAAATGGTCTAACTTCTCAGAATAGCCTCACTGATTACCTCTTAAGAGAACATCTCTAAAAAAACACTCTCTTGAAGACACCATCGGCAAGCGTTCCCAAAAATGATTCTAAATTTCGGTTAACCTCAGCCACCATAGAGGCCTTTCGCCTCTAAATAATCCCAATCAGCCTAAATCGGCTAATTCCCAAACAACAAGCTCCTCTAGAGCTAGCAATTCTAAGGGCAAACGCCCTATCACTCAAACATCTGCACCATCTCAAATGAGCGCAGAGAATTACGCCATGGATCTTGGATTTTAAACGATCTCTAGGCGACGACAAGGATCCTCTTCAAAGAATCTTTCAATCAAATCAATCATATATCCTTCAATGACTTTGCTGCGTCTAATCACTACGATGACAAAGACATCCTCAAAATCACAATCCTATGCCCGGACGGTTAAACCGGCAATTTTTATGCCAAGACCCTCGATCACAGGGTACCTTACCAAAACAATTTTGGAAGAAATTGTTATTGAACCAGAATTTGATGGACCTTCTCTTCAAGAAATTATTCCCAGATTTATCCAAAATGATTCAATTTCTTGCCAGAAGATATCAAGAAAACAAGACAATTTTACGAGTTTATCTTAGTAAATACGGTTTCTTCTGAGATCACCCATATTCCGGATCGAAACAACTCGGAAAAAATTGTCTATTCCAAACTGAAAATTTTCAGGGTTCTTATGACTTCCTACTGGCCACAAGCGATGCTTGTCCCTCGAAAGTTTTCCAAACCTTTCAATCGGTCGGCATACACATACCGTTACTATATGGAAGCATGGTATAAAGTGTTCTGGCATGAATTAATTAACCATTCTTGGTTTATTACATTTTGCATGAAATCCTACAAATGTAATTTTCTAAATTTGTTTAAAAAATGGTGGAGTTATTTTGGACTTACTCTGAAAATTTTTCTAGTTCAAGTTTAATAAGCTTACCATCAATTTTCAAACAGTATCTATTTGTTTGCACTCTCTCCGACGTATAGATTCTCATTATATTTTCAAGTGCCCTGGATTTTCTGCTGGAGCTACCAGCTATCAGCTATCAACCAGAGCAAAATTCAAGATCTTGCGTGTCAAATGGTGGGATAAATATGACCATTCTCATCTTAACAAAGATCAAATAGCGAATTGGTTCAAAATCAACACTCATCTTTCTCGAGAAAAAGAAGGCCAATTTCTTCTCGCAAAGAATTCAATAATGACCTTCATTGCTGGAGCTAAATCAGAGTCAGATCTCCATACGGTCATGGAAATAGTCATCCACACCATCTCAGATGACAACAAAAAAGATAAAGCTGAAAAAGATGATGGAACCTCTTCAAATTCATCTGTCAATGATATCGAACTCGAATACGATCCGTATCTGGGTTACGATTTATCCGACCCCTATTTAAATTCTCAACCAGGATAAAAAATAGGTATTAGTTTTATTTTTATCTAAAAAAAAAGTCATGTACATAAAGTCCAGTATATTCAGTCTGTAACATATAATCGTCAATTTTGTAATTTTCGATTGAAGGGGAGGTGATGTAGATGGTAGGTGACTGAAGTGGAATGACCAACCCCAGGCCAGTGCAATCAGCAAAGATTGATTCCGGTTAGGAATGCTTACCACGACCGATCGATCCAGAGAGAAGAGAATGCTTTGGTAGTAAAAGGCGGGGTAGCCGAGAGTAAGTTCCTGGATGTATTATTTTCTCAACAAATCAACAGTAGTCACATGGTAAGCCCAATCCTGACCATTCAAACAAAATTGAGTGACATCACTACCACCAAAGAAGATATTACCAAAATAGACTCGAGGACAACTGCTGACATATCTTATCAGCTTTACTTTTAAAAAAATTTATCATTTTGTAAAGTCATTGAAGGATATATGGTTGATCCGATTGAAAGATTCCTTGAAGAGAATCTTTGTCGTCGCCTAGAGATCGTTTGAAATCCAAGATTCATGGCGTAATTGGAGATGGTGCAGATGTTTGAGTGATAGGGTGTTTGCCCTTAGAATTGTTAGCTCTAGAAGAGCTTGCTGTTTGAGAATTAGTCGGTTTAGGCTGATTGGGATTATTTAGAGGCGAAGGCCTCTCTGGTGGCCGAGGTCGGTCGAAATTTGGAATCATTTTTGGGAAGGCTTGCCAATGGTGTATTCAAGAGAGTGTTTTTTTAGAGATGTTCTCTTGAGAGGTAATCAGTGAGGCTATTCTCACTACCTTTTATAGGCTTAATTGTGAAATCAAAACAAGATAAGATTGCTTTCCATCTTGCAAATATTTGCTTTTATAGGCTCAAAGATGAATTTGCTGGCCTTCGAATCTATTCTGACAAAAAAATCCTTGTTAAGAAGATCTCCTTGAAATTTTTGTATTGAAAGGACTATTACTAGAACTTCCTTTTTGACGGTGGAATAGTTTATTTGGGCACTATTCCAAATACCAGAATGGAAACGTACAAGAGACTCCTTGCCGTTTATTTCTTGTTTGAGACAACCGCTGTAACCCTTATCAGAGGCATCGATTTTGACGATCATTTTGGCATTTTCATCCGCTATCGATAGGCATAGGATTCATTATGCTAGAAATTTGATTGATTGGACTGCTCGGGTGTGCTCAGCCGTCCATGGATTGTGTTTTTTCTTTAGTCTATCATAAAGAGGCAAACAAATTATCCGGAGATCTTAATAATGTGGACGATATAATTGACACATCCAAGGAAGCGTTGTAGTTGGGTTTTATCTTGGATTTCGTCTAGAAACTTATCCACAAAGTCTAAGGATCTTTGGATGGGTTTAATATTTCTTGATCAATATCAAATCCCAAGAATCTGATATTAGTTTGGAATAACTTAACCTTCGGTTCGGAAACTAAAACGCCATTTGTTTTGATGACATTGATAAACAAATTAATATGCTTAAAATGTTGATCAATATTTTCTGAGAATATCAAGGCGATCGTGAAATCTTGATATTTATTGAAAATGTCATTCATGATCTTTTGAAACTCAGATGGAGCATTCTTAAGATCGAATGACATTACATTCCATTTGTATTGTTCGAAAGGAACATTGAGGGCAGTTTTGTATCTGTCATTTGGGTTGATTTGAATCTGCCAGAATTCAGACTTCATATCAAATTTTGAAAAGACTTTTGCATTAGAGATGCGCTTAAGCAGGTCTTGACGATTAGGGATAGGATACCTAATCCATTTGAGAACCTTGTTAGAGGTTTGTAATTGATAACCAGACGAGGGACACCTCTTTCTTTTTCTGTCTGATTATTAACGTAGAAGGTCGCACATGACCATGGACTCTTTGATGGGCTTATTAGACTCTTCTTTTGAAGATCTGATATCTCTTTGAAGCAAGTATTAACTAAGTTTTTGCTTATTTGGATGGATCTGACATTCGTAGGTATTTGGGCCTCTTTGAAATTGTCAACATAGGGTAGGTCTACCATATGTTTATTTCTGGCCCATAAGGCATTGGGCAAATTTGAACAAATTTCTGACCCTATCCTCTTGAGGATAGACTGGATTTTTATCTGAATAAAAGGTTTCTTGATTTCTTCACTGATCTTTCGTCCTTTGATATCATTATGAAGAAATTCAATATATTTTTCTTTTTTTGAAATGAGATTGAGACTTTGGACGATCTCACTCTCAATTGTCGAAAGGTATCTTTGAATCATTGGTTTTCAAAATTCAAAGATAATTTCTTTGTCGAATTTCTGAGAAGTTAAATCCTTTTCAGAAACCGTAAATGGGTAAATTTGGGTGAGAAATGATGTACCCAAAATTACTTCCTCTGTAAGTCCTTTTACGAGGAGAAATGAGTTTACAAGACACACTTCGTCTTTGCAAACATGAACCTTGGAAACTTTGTATTTGATTAACAGAGCATTGTTACTAGCTCCTTTGAGAGACTCCCTGGTAATCTCGAAGTACTTTGATGGAATTATCCCTTTATGGATAACGTTTTAATCAGCTCCTGAATCAATTAGGACTGTTGCTTCAAACTTATAGTCTTTGACCTTTATGATAATTTTCATCAGCAATTTTTTGTTAAAGACTTTGCTGATAACATTGATGCTGCTATTGGAAGTTTTGGCCTGATCAACAATATCTCTTAACTTATCTGTTCTTGAATTGCTCTTACGGCATTTTCAAGATAAGATATTTGTT
The DNA here is from genome assembly GCA_037974545.1 of Cucumis variabilis. Lineage (NCBI taxonomy): Eukaryota > Viridiplantae > Streptophyta > Magnoliopsida > Cucurbitales > Cucurbitaceae > Cucumis > Cucumis variabilis. Next base: position 837,880 of record JBBPDI010000001.1, read on the forward strand.
GCTTATTTTCTTGTACTTTCCTTTTTAGGACTTTGATCTCATAATGGAGGTCAGAAATCTTTACTGGAGCAGCTTGATTGTTTCTAATTGGTTTAGTACCGATTGAAAACTGAAGTTCATTGGATCTTTGAACTTTTGAGCGGGAGTTTCAAGGTCTTCTCGTAATTTCAAAAGTATTTTCTTTCTGATATCATCATCTTGTACTTCTTCGATGATATCTAAAAGACCTTTCTAAGTGCTTGTGAGAACATTAATGCATCCCGAACAATGTATTGGTTCTTCGTTGTCCGACTCATCATTGGATATGGAAGATGTTTCAGAAGATTCTTCAATAATAGCATTGAGCAAATCTTCCTCTTGGTCTGAACTAGAGTACTCTTCGTCCGAAGAGAGTTCTTCAGCTTTGATTATACTTAATAGAGATTGTTTTTCATTTTCATCAATCTCCCTCTTGTTGATTTTTGAAGATAGGGCATCGATTTGCATAATGACCATTCTTGTTGCATTTGAAACAAGTGGTGTTTTATTTGGAAAACTTTCGCTTGCTTTTTTCTTTGCCATGGTATTTTTTTTTTCTACTACCATGTTTAATTGAATCATCCGGGTATCTCTTTCGTAAGAATTTATTCGATCGAGATTTCTTCCTGGATGAAGGAGTACTATCTATTCCGTACTGTTTGCAGAAAGATCCTAATTCTTTGCGGTAATCAGAATCTTTGGCTATGTTTGTAGCATGCCTTTGTTGTTGGCAAATTTCGAGACATACCTTTTGTATTGTGGAATTAATATCTCCATATGAGATATTCTCCCAATCAATATCTGATCCTCCACTATTTATAACCATGGTGGAGTAGAACTTTTCACGAACATACCTTGGTAATCCTTCAACGTATTTATGTTTCTAGATCACATCCTTGCATGTTTTCGTGAGTTAGATGATTGTGCCACTAACTTCGGAGGTTCCCTGTGAACCCTGTGGTTAGTGCTTCAACAATCTCCTTTTGGCTCATTCTTTAAAGATAGCTTGTCGCTGCGACAAACATATATTGGAAGATGATCATCATTTGTCCCTTGGAACATCCATTTATGTTCCAAGTTTCAATGTTATTTTCATCAAAAGATCAAAAATCTGGACGCAGATCATCCCATCCTAGATCTGGAGGAGATGGTCTTTTATAGTGATTCTTCATATCGGTGTTGTAGACCTTGATAGGAAGAAGTTTTGGAGATTCATAACGAATCATATTGACGCTTCCTACCCCAAAGTTGCCTGTTTCCTTCTTTGAGGATGTTTCAGGGCGGTCTTTCGAGATAAAAGTTACTGATAGCTTTTGAGTTATTTCTTTTAAAAGCTCATCAGTTCTTGATCCCTTTAGCTTAATGTCAAGGGAGTTTGGTTGCACAATGGGTTAATTGGGATCAACCTTTGGTAATCCTGGTTGACTTGGGGGTGCTAGGGCATTTCCTTGTTGGTTAGGCTTCATTTCTTCAATGGATCTTAATAAAGTTGTCAAGACCTTATTTGAATAATTGAGCTGCTATTGAATGTTTTTTTATTTCTCTAACACCAACAGTTTTTGTCTTCTCTTCATCTATTGTTTTGTATGGTGAAGAGACAATGACAACGCTTGGCATTTTGGGATGCAAAAAGGAAGCTTCTTCTTCTGGAGGATAATCCGAGAGGATTTCTTTTTCGGTTGAAGTCCTCCAAGTGAGAGGCTTGTAGAGAACGCGAACATTGGCTTCTTTAGCCTTCTTGTTGACTCGAGCAATAAAAGCGTCTTTTGTTAGGAATTTGGGTTTATTGTCCCAATCCTTTTGATTAATATACCGATCAATATATTTTTCATAATAATGATCGTATATTGCATTATCTTCTTATGATATGGTATTTATCTGGTTATAGATATTTCCATATTTTCTTTCCATATCAGTTTGAGTGGGTGACAACGATCCTTCCGACCTTTCATACTGTACGTCAGGAATGGATTGATTAAAGTCATCTGCCATTTTCATTGAGTTTGATCTTGCTATCGGATGTTCTCGCGTGGTTGATCGATATTCTGATACACTAGATCGTCCGCTGTAGATTTCTCTAATTGGCGAATAATGGATTTCTTCATCTTGAAATTGAACTTCAACACGTCCATCATCATATTCAGTTATTTGAGCAGTGCTGCTTTGCCTGGTTCTTGGGGCAGTTGCATGCTCTATTGACCAAACTGGATTTCTTGTTAATTCATTCCAGTCTAGAAGCCTTGGAACCTTTATTGACAATCGTTCCAGATTGATTTCCATAAGCATGGTGTAATTCTTTGGAGATACACCTAAAGCCTTTGGGGAAGCATTTGTGTACATTATCTTGTAGTACAAGACATACATGACTGAAAAAGGGTATGATCCATTTTTTAATTGTAGTCATTTGACTCTAATATCTAGACTTAATACGTCGTAGATATTCTTGTCTTGAAGTGCCACCGTAAACCCAGGCTTACATGTAAAGTAAACTGGTCCGTTGTTTAAATTGGATTGAACGATCCCTAATAAGGAATTAGAGAAGTTCAAATGCCTTTTATCTCTGAGGGCGATATAGATAGGAACATCTAGTCCCGTCCTGAAGAGTGGTTTGATGGCTACTTGAATACACCCTATGTGCAGATATCTGTAATTATGTCTACAATATAGCTCGATGTTTTTATTTGCAAAGAGACGATATTCAAAAAAGTCTTCGCTTACAAGAATATTGTCCTCTGAGATTCTTACTATATCCTTCTCTTTAAAGTTAAAGAAAGGATGACCATATATCTCTTTGGGCTCAAGTTTGGGGATAGACCAATTTTGAAATCTATTCTCAATTTGAGATAATTGATTCTCTATCTTGCTGTGTTTAGATAGAGTGATTTAAATTCTCAGAATCAAATCTGGAATTATTTGAGGAGGAGGAAGAGGTCTTAATGACAGGGGGTTTAGAGAGAATTTTTTTTTGAGCTTAGAGAGCATAGGAAGAGAGAGAAAGAATCCTGGAATTCTGATACTTAGTCTTTAAAAATAATTCTAATGATTCTTTATTAAGAATAATCTTTTCTCTTTTCTTAGTTCTGGACTATTATTCATCAATCGATCTAATTTTAAGAGATATAAAAAGAAGTTGATTTGGTCTAAATTCATTCATCGTTGTGTTCAAAGTTTGCAGGCTGACCAAGCCACACTCAAACTTATAAGAACAAACGATTATGTAATTAGATTAATTATCTTTAGAAAAACCCTTAAAATAGAGAGACAAATAATAGTAAAGAAATTTAGATAAAGAAAAGATTACAGAAAATAAAGAACAAAAGTTTAAGATTAGAGATTAACTACCATCTTCTCGAATTCAGAGAGGAGTTTACTCCATGAGAGAGAGAGAAAATGAAGAAGGTTGAGTTGTGGCTCTGATGCCATTGATGGACGAGGGACGTGCCTTTATATAGATAAATAAATCTCTCACCGAGATATCATTTATCCATACAGGTTAATACACGTGTCGTCAATAATTTTACATTGGTGAAAGATAAAGAGAATGGCCGACAGGACAAGGTCCCTGACTGACATCTTATCTCTTTAGAATCTTTCTTATTAAAAAAGATTATGATAAGGATTGGTCCCCACTTATCCTTATCTTCTCGTAATAATTATAAAACAACAACAAAAACTTAAAGTAAAGGTAAATAATTACAATAATTATAAAATGACAAAAATTTTAAAGTAAAGCTGATAAGATATGGTATCAGTAAAAGTCAAAATCTACATTTTCTCTCTCTCAATGCTATGATTAACCATATCCTGATACCATATAAATTTCACAACAAATAAAATTATAATCTAAGTATGATCAATATCACGTTGTATATATGAAATCATAAAATGTATTTGTAAATTCACCAATGTCAAGTTGCTTAGTTTCTCCAACTTTACCATATAAAAATTACTTAATCCTAAAATTCGTTAGACCCTGAACCTAAATCCTAAGCTGTAGAAGTATATGTTAAAGAAAATGATGGATTTAGAAATATGAGATTCTGTGTGAAAATGGGAACAGGTTGCATTGGCATCAGGATTGAAGTACATTGAAAAGGTGAGGGAGGCTCAATTGGGCATGAAAATGGAGAATTTGGTGTGTGTTGATGCAATGGGATTGGAACTCCAAGAAGACAACCTCCATCTCACAACACATTCCCAGGTCATTTTAGGGCAAATGTTGGTTCATGCTTACTTTACCCACTTTGCTCCACCGCTTACAAACGAGTGTCACTCTAGTTCTTTTTAATAACTATTTGGTTTCGTTTGCTATTTTTGAGTAATGGTAATGTGTTGCACTTCCGAAGCTAATGATTTCAATCAGCGATAGAGTATAGCGCAGATCCACTTCAAGAGCAAAACTTGATCTAAACTTTGCTATATTTGGAAATTCTTTTGTGTTGTGTTGTGTTATTAATAGTTTGGATCTGATTGTTATATTGCAATTGTGCATTTTTTTTTTGTTTCTGGAAAATTACTTATATATATTACTTTCACTTTTGATGTTTTTTGTTTCTTCTTATTATCCACCGTTTATATGCATGTTCAACTTTAAATCAACTCTAGTGAATTAGGTGTTGTCATTTGATGAAGACAAAAAGTTCACTAGAGAAAGTGGAATTTGAGTTGTTAGACTTTAGTGTTGTATGTTAATGCAAAAATTACATGAAAATTTCATATAAATAGGATCCTTGAACTATGGGTTGATTTTCTTAGTGGGCTCTTTCAACAAACCAAATTCCCATTTCTTCTTAATTTAATAAAAAAAAAAGGAAATTTCAAAAGCCCAACTTCACTTTATTTCCATCATTTTGTCTCTCTTGATTCTTACTTCCAACAAATCTCACAATTTAGATATATTAACTTTCTAAATCAGTCATGTTAACTCTAAACTCTAAAACTCAATTCTCCATTTGTAATAACCATATATTTTTATGTACGTGAACATAGTATAAGGGATTAAATTGCCAGGATATAACTTAATATTCTAATGACATCAACCTAAATAAGGATACGTGATCTCATTAGCATTATTTCCTAACTAAACTAACCTCTTATTCCAATATGACTTGTAATAAACAAGAAATAACAATTAAATTTATTCCCATAAAATCAAATCCACAAATAAAAAGAAAAATTAGTACAAAAAGTTTAAACTTGTTTAATTCCAATGCATATTTTAATTTAGGTATAATTGTATAAACAAATAGTGCCTATAAACATAATTTTGAAAAACTAACCTACTAAAAAAGGACTAAAATAATTGTGTTTGTTCTTTTAGATTCACATAAATATCCATTCTAAGCCACACCAAAAATTCATAAAAAACATTCACATTCCATCATTCTTCACCACTACATTACATTACATTACAACACTATATGATGTGGTCTTCATCTTCTTCAATAATCCTCAAATTCTTCTCTCTCACTTTCATCTTCTCCCCATTGGTATCCTCTGTTTCTGCTCAACAGAGCTTTCTCCAATGTCTATCCACCACTCCACAACCCCAATTCCCGATTTCTGACGCCATTTTCACCCCCAACAACTCTTCCTTCTTACCAGTTCTCGACTCCTACATCAGAAACCTCCGGTTTCAAAACCCCAC
>JBBPDI010000001.1:881527-891886 GCA_037974545.1 Cucumis variabilis
AAGACAAGGACAATCATCAATGAAGTATTTAACAAGTCAAAATACAAGAATTGTAGGTTATATTAATCATCAATTGTGTAAGAAAAAAATAAAAGACGAACCACAAACATGAGTTATCCTTAACAAAAACTTTATTCTCAACTACTATGCACAATTCAAAATCACTACTACAAAAATTGGATATTTTACAAATGAAGAGGTGAGTACATTTCTCAGCAAACATAGAGATTACAAATTTATACATATCAACTAACCAACATTTAAAATTCATTTAGTTAATAAGGAAAATGAATCTACTATTGTCAATGTATTGTGAGTTCCTATTCAAAGTTTATATTACATATAAAACAGAAAATATAGAGCTTGTTAAACAACCACAGCATCATGCATGATCAAATCTCTCAATGCACTCAAATGTAAATGGAAGTGGATAAAAAGAAACAATGGGAAAGCTTCTTGGAATAGCTCCATTCCACCCACCCCTCTCCATTTGCAATATTTAAAGTTTATATATTCAGCTAAGGAAAAATTCTTCCTTCAAGTCATTAATATTTGAATATTCTCCTTGCTAACAAATCTTCTTTAAAAGAATCCACGTTGCTATTTATGAACAGCTAAGGTTACAAGTAATAACATGCATATGTTTAACCTTCTCTGGAGAACTTAAGGGTATTACACAGATCCATCAAGACCAATAATATCCACAAGGTATATATTGGAATAATTTCTGTTACATGGATTTGACAACTTTAGATTAATATATTGATAGTACCAAGACTTACCTTTCGACAACCAAAATAGTAACCAAAGACATGACCAAACTAAAAAAGAAAACGATAATAAAGAAAAATCTAATTAATTGATTAGACCATGGGGTTGGGCTATGAATTGACTACTCCTTTCTTATCCGAACAGAGCGTTGCCTAAGATTCTCTATTCATAGTTCCTAGAGTAGTCTTTTAAAATTAGCATTTTTTTTTAGTGGGGAAATAGAAGTATTTTACATTATCCTTTACTTTATGTTATGCGCTATTCCAGTTTCCACAATATTTATCCTATAAAAAAATGCAAACCTGTTAACTTATCCAACATAAACCATGGAATAAATATATATAAGTAAAAAAACTTCAACACCAACATACACGAGAAAATCCTAATCAACTAGACTGATGTGATATCAATTTACAAGATTATAATTTACCAGAGACTAAGCTTTTGGGTCTTCTGCATGACAATCTAGAGTCTGTCACAGATGACATTCGGATCGTTATAAGTTGCAGAATCAGACGTGTATCCTTTCTGCATATCAATTCACTGTCAGATAATGTTTGTGGATAAAAAAAAGCCATCAAATTGTCTAAGACAACTGAAAATATGAGCTTTTAGGAAGAAGATGTGGAGACAGTTATAGCAAGAATAACTTCACTATTTACTCCTATAACATGCACTACGACATTGCTTCTTTTTTCTTTCTGTCTTATCTGATATATTAGTGTATATATTATGATTTTCAAAGCAAAATCAAACAATAATAATATGTCAAATGAAATTAACTGATGCTGAAGCTGTTTCGTAAATAGCTTTTGATACGGTACATACACACTATACATCCATGGATATAAAAGTTCATACATCCTCATTTTTTTATAGTTAAGAGTTTTGTTCCCCTATACTTGACAGTCTGGCACCCCAGACCCAGAAACATAAGGAATTTTTTATATTTATCACACCCAAAGAATCAAACTTGGACCTCCAAGCCGATTTGACCAAGAGATTCCAAGCCTTCGCCAACAGAGCTTCCCCTTGGGGGCACAGGCTGATATTATTTAGAAAAATAAAATTTTCGAAGGATTAAAATTTTCTAATTAGAGTTTAGCAACTTTTCCTAACACAACAAGCAAACCTTAGTATGCAATTGCAAATGAACTCTTACTTCAGCGAGAGATTGAAACGTAGCCTCTCTCCAGCAACTTTCTCGAAGAAATATTGGATTTTCACTGTTGCTAAGTATGTAATGCATACGAGTGTCCCCCAGTCTCATAATCACTCCATCAACTCTAAGCTGTATAAGCAAATTTAGAGAAGAAAAGAAATGGTAAGCGAAATATCAAAAAGTGTACTCCCCATTGTTATCCCTAAAGTTCTCCAATTGTCCTAACATTCTCTCATAAAAAATGCCAAGACAATGACAAGTCAATGGGCGTAACATGGTTAAAATAATCTTTAAAAAATGATGATTAGATATTCAAAATTCAAAAGTGATAACTCACCCATAAACGTAAAAGAGGAAACCAACCACTTGGCATGACTCTCTAGAAATTCAAACAAAAAAATGTTAAGTCCTTGGTGATATCATAGTACTTTAGCAAGAACACTACTTTCATACTAATAACATAATAATTTGATAGTACTTTAGCAAGAACACTAATTTCATACTAATAACATAATAATTTGGTAACTTACCACTTTCACGGTTAAAAGTGATATGCCATTATCAGCCAGCTCATCATCATATAAGATTACCTGTTGAGTTCCAAGTACAGATATATCAAGGAAGGAAAGAATATACCATAAAGGGAGGTGTAGAACTTAAATAAAATAAAACAGGGGGGAAGGAAAATTTAATTTATACCCTAAAATTTTGGACTTGTATCAATTAAATCTCAAGATAACAACTGATTCAATTTAAAACCTTAAACTTTCATAAGTGAATCAATTGAGGCCCTCAAAAAGTGATTTATCACTATCTTCTAATATTTTTATTTATGTTCAACTCAAGATTACTTAAATAAAATTATTCTTCCCTCAAAATCCTACTAAAAAGCAAAGAAATTAATCCATAATTCTACTTAAATAAGTTGAGAAAAAAACAAAGAAAGACACTAATAAAAGGTCATTACTGCTCATTTACTTGAAACATTTCTTTTTATTATGATGATGATCCTGCATTTCTTTTTATTATTAGAAAATAGAAACCTAACGGAAGGTCTAAATTTATTCACTTACGAAAATTTAGAGTTCTAATTGATAGAATTATTAGTTTGAGGTTTGGTGATACAATCACTAGAGGAAGAGTATTAAATTGATGTTTACCCCCCTAAAAAATAAACACACAAAACGTTCGTGTGTAGATGTGTACTTTTATTTATATGCTCTGACATATTTTAAACTTTCTACCTTATCATAAAAGAGAATTGGCTCCTTTAGTGAGAGTGAGACTAAATCAATTTTCTCCTCACAATCCTCCTAACAGAGACCATTGCTTTCTTCACATGTTTGCTCTCTTCCATGCTGATCATGAAAAAAAATGAAATACTAGTTACTGACAAAGCAATTGCATTCTTCAGTTAGAAATCAAATGCCCTTGCAAACATATTCACGGTTCAAATTGATGCTCAATGTAAATGTACCAAAGAAGGAGCAATAAATAAGAAAATTTCAATCTCACTAAAAATATGAACAGGTCAGAAAATGTCCAAATGAATAAAACCTATATGAGAACTCAACTCAACCAGAAACTGCCACTTCCACAGATATAAAGGCCAAAAGAATTTACCTTCTCTTTATCAGCTTCAATTCTTTCACTTCCACAGTACGGTATTGTAAATGTATAATCATAATCCAATATCACCTGTTGCGAAGGTTTGCTGCAAATTCATAAAATTGTCAGTTCCTCCAATGATATATTCTATCTATCAAGTAGAAAAAACTTCATTAGATGTGAGAAATATATATACATATAAATATTGAAAATTGCAAGGTAACGTATAACTATGACTTCTTGACATAAAACTGTCAATGCTTGTCATTCATTAGATCAATAAGAAAGAAAAATTGTTATTACCTTATGAATTTTCATTTTGCAGCTGCAGGAACCTCATAGGTGGCGGCAAGTGGAGATGGAGATGGTGAAAATGGCATGGGTGTGAGGGTTTTGAGAGAAATGGGTAAAATGAAAAGAGAAGAGGAAGATTTGGAGAGGATGGGGAAAAATGAGAAGAGAAGAGGAGATTTGGAGAGAAAGGAAGAAAATGAAAAAGAGAAGAGGAGGGTTTGGAGAGAAAGGGAGGAAATGAAAAGAGAAGAAGAGAAAGGGGGGAAATGAAAACAAAAGAGGAGGAAGAGAAATTTTTAATAGATTTAATTTTTTTAAAATAATATTTAATAAGTTTATTTTAATAAATTTATTTTCATAAATTTATTTTAATAAGTTTATTTTCATAAATTTATTTTAATAAGTTTATTTTCATAAATTTATTTAATGAAATGAAGGAAATAAAAATTTTTTTATATTTGTCAAAATAAAAATGTTAATTATACTTGACGTTGTTTTCGCGTCAAGTAAATATTAACTATACTTGACGTAAAAAAAATATCAAGTAAAATATGCACTATACTTGATGCTAAAACAACGTCAAGTAAATTCTGCACTATACTTGACGTTGAAAAAGGCGTCAAGTAAAAGATAACGTAAAATAATTCAAAAAAATTATAAAAAATTTACTTTTTTAAAACTATACTTGACGTTTGGTTCGCGTCAAGTAAAGTAAAAGTTCGTTATACTTGACGCTAACAAAACATCAAGTAAAATCTCCCTTATATTTGACGCGAAAAAAAACGTCAAGTAAAAGCTAACTTAAAATAGTTCAAAAAATTCTATGAAAATTCCGCTTTTTTGAAACTATACTTGACGTTTTTCCTTTAAAATTGTCAATACTTGATATTTTTTTAATAAAAACGTCAAGTATGTAAAAGTACCTAGTGTCAAGTAAAGTAGATTTTGTAGTAGTGTACAAGACAATTTCAAAAATTGAGGGTCGAATTGAAAAGGAAATTTCAGCAATTGAGCAAAATACAAAGATTTTCAAATATTATTCCACACCCTTATTGACTCCTATGAATGTACTCCTATCCCTTCCCAACCAAAAAAACCACAAAAGGCCAAAGAAGTTAATATTCCAAAGTAAATAGTCTTTCCCTCGAAAAAAAGAGGACCCTTAAGAGATTCCATCATCTTTATATTTTTTACTAGAAGTGACAATCGTTCACTTGTCTACATTTATGTATTTCATGACTTGATCTTTGTATTGCAATAATCTTCAAGTATAAAGAATATCGAACAGATAAAATGGGGCCCTTCTGAAATTGCATTAGTGGCATAAGCCACAGAATGATTAAAGAGGGAACAGTTTTCTATGAGAAGATCTATTCAAAAGACAAAAGAAACACCATCAAAACAGGTTCTCCCCATAAACTTTAGATACAAGTGTAAAAAGCAGCTACCTGATCCAAGATTGGGTAGATCAATAACTTGTTTCCATTATAAAAAAAAAAAACAAGCCCCTTGATCCAAGAATTCTACATCATAAGGGTCAATAGTGTACATAATCATGGGAGGGAGCGAATAATATATACTATCGAGAACTACCATCACCACAAAGTTTAATTATTTGTTAGGAACGTGAACACAAGAAAACCAATAGTTGAGCATCAAAAAATCAAACTATCATCACAATGACTGTCAACAAAACAAAGATGTAAATAACAAGATTATAAAAAAAATGAAAAAGTAAGTAAGCTCGAAAACTATCAAAGTTAATCTTAGAACAAAAGAGAAAATTAAGAGTTAAGCACCAAAAACTCGAACGATTTAAACAGGTGTGACAAATTCAAAGAAGATTCCCAAAAATATAATACAGAGTAACCTAGGAAATGATCAAACGTAATCATAAATAAAGGAGAAACTCAAGAGTTAAACACTCAAAAATCAAACGATTCTTAGCACCAAAATAGATTTGTCAAATTTAAAGACAATACTAAAAAAAAGTAACAGAAAGAAATCTGTAAAATTATAAAAACTAAGCTCATATCAGAGGAGAAATCAAATCAAAAGAAGAGGAATAAATAGAAATTGGAAATTAAAGCAAGGAGATAAATACAATGGAAGGATCTTCCAAGCCAAAATATCAAATTAATCCAATGTTTAGCCGAAAGACTAGAAGTGGGAATAAAATTTGAAATGGAAACAAAGCACAACAAAACTCACCACTTTGATGTTAAGAAGAATCGTGAAGACTTGCGAATAGAAAAGCTAAATGATGTTTACATGGTGGCGGACATAATTGCACAGATCGACAAACGGAAGTACACCCCTGCGATGGTCGTCGACGAAATTGCATGAGCTTAATTCACGTTTTAAGTTGACAAAGAGTGGGGAAATGGAGTTGGAGCTGGCGAGGGAAATGAGATAAATGGGAGAGACGAATCTAACGAAAGAGGTGAGGAAAATGGGAGAGAGGAAGTGTCGAATGAAAGGGATTCAGAAAAAATTGGGTTTTAGGTTTTCGCCTTTTTTAAAAAAAAAAGCAATATTTTTAAGTTTTCACCTTTTTTTTCTTTTTTTCTTTTTTGTTTCCCTCTTTTTGCTCCGTAGTTTTCCTCTCTTTTTTATAGACATTTTAAAAAAAGGCTATAAAAGAGGTTATTTGTTGTAGTGTATTTTTCAAGGGGCGCTAAGGTCATTTCCTTGAGAGAGGCCAAGAAGAAGAACGTGGCAGACTTTATTCAAATGTACATCCTCTATCGATACGGTACTCCTCACCGAATCGTGATGGATAATGGAAGGTAGTTCTCCAATAGCATGATAGACAAACTATGTGAAAAATTCAAGTTCAAGCAATATAATGATGGAAACGGTAGACATGCGTAGCAAAATTAGGATCAAATTTTACTCTAATTGCAACTAAACAAGTTTAGTGATTAACATGCATAAAATATCCTAAAATAACAAAGATAGGGTTAAAAGAAAAAACTCGTCTTTGATGCTTTTCTTTTCTTGTAATCTTCTCACGTACTTTTCATGATCTGCTCACAAAATCGAAGTCGAGACTACCACTAGCGTTGACCCGCTATTCTCCAGACTTAGAATTGAGTTGTGGGACTCAAACGGTAGAGAAAATAGAGAGAGAGATGGATTTAGGAGGAAGAACTTGTGGAGAGAAAAAAGAATTTTGGTTTTAATTTTGCAATTCCAAATCACAAAATCAAATATTAACAAAAGCAACACTAACTTTTTGTTTTCAATCCATTCCTTTTATAAGCAAACTACATGCAAAATTTACGTGTAGTGAGCTTCCACTCTCCATACTTTGTATATCACCAAGTAGGTGTCTCACATGCGTGAAGCCATTTGTTAATTACATACAATGTGCTTCCAAGGATAATATAGTAATTTGACATTTAAAAAGTTAAAAGTCAACATTTTGACTTTTACCATTTTATCCATCTTGACTAATTTCAACCTCCCAAGTATGAATCTGCATTCATGTTTCCAAAATTCAAACCATGTTTGAATATAAAGTCAATCAAAGTTTGAATTTTCAAAGTCAAAAGTCAACATTTTTACTTTTTACATCTTTGACCTTCTTCATCAATTTCGAGCTTCCATATATGAATCCATATTCATATTTAAATCACATATAAACATGAAGCTCTATCTTAAGTTATAATCGACGGTTATATCAAATATATTCGTCGATTTCTCTCTCTTTACCTAATTTGAACAATTCAAACCATTCCATCATAATGTTCTAAGTTCATTCCTTATGAGCTAGCGGCAGAACCTAATTGACCTATAGATCATGGACTTCAACTATCTGAGATTAACTGGCTAAACTCTTTAGTCTAAGTTAATCAACCTTCGTTAACTAACGAGTCATTCCACTAAAGTTCCGTAGTTGCACTTCCGTCACTATAGATATATTTGTGTCCATATGTGATAAATAAGTTAATCCTTCACATGTTGTTCATAATCTCAGTTGGGTCAAAGTACCGTTTTACCCCCAAGATTATATCTTTTCTCCTTAGTCCCACCGATCTACTATTAAACAATTGGTTTAAGGTCCAACCTTTAAACTGAGTCCCTCTCACGCCAATGAGAGGGTGGATCCCTTGTTCAAGATCTGAATTCAGTCCTTAAGGAAACAACATATCTACTAACCCTAGAGTGGGTAGGAGTGAATTATGTCTTACACCTTATGTCCCTAGCTATCCACCCGGTATTACCCCTGAAATGAGAAGTTTATTGGGCCAGTGCCATTGAGCTGCCCTCACCTATAAAAATTTAAGGATAATCCCGTGTAAACAGAAGTTCATAGTTAGCTCAAGATTAAGTAAGTTACATGGGATATCTATAAATGAAATAGTCGGTTTTATTAAAGTCAATGGTGTTATAACTTAAAAATGTCTATTTCTATGGTTCCAGTTTTATGTAAACTCTTTACATACGATGCCCTCACTTCCATGTCTCTACATGAATGATTTAGGATCACATCGTTTGTACTAACTACAAAATGGGCCACATCCATAGTGTCTCCAGAATAAGGTGTCAAATCGTATTCATATACTACAAACTATTAAGGCTATATACTCGAACTTGATTCACATTTATGTCTCTACATAAAGTTCAAGCTTACTCAATAATAACCTTGGAGTCTTTGTTTATTGGCTTTAAGATTATAGTATCAATAAATATTTTATTAAATAAAATATGATTACAAACTATGAGTTTTAGGATATAAATTCCAACATATAAGTCATCCATGTACAACGCAACTATGAATGGACTAACTAAAGCATTTAACAAAATGTTGAACAATCTTCTGAAGAAAATTGTCTCCAAGTCGAAGAGGAATTGGCAAGAAAGGATCAGTGAAGCTTTGTGGGCTTATCGAACCATTCATCGGACTCCTACAGAGATTACACCATATTCGCTTATTTACAGTGTGGAGGATGTTCTTCCCCTCGAGAGAAAAATTCCATCCTTGGGAATGGTAATTCAATGGGGTCTAACTACTGAAGACAATGTTAAATTACGCCTTCAAGATTTAAAAGCACTTGACAAAAAGAGATTAGAAGCTCAACAAGCACTAGAATATTATCAACCATGAATGTTTAAGGCTTTTCACAAACTATGTAAAGCTCCGAATTTCAAGTTGGTGATTCAGTGCTGGCAGTAAGAAGACTTATCATCACAACGAGGCAGACGGAAAATAAGTTCACATCTAAATGGGATAGACCCTACCTCGTCAAAGAAGTTTTCACGAATGGAGCATACAAAATCATCGATCAAGATAGATTACAAATTGGTCCCATCAACGATAAATTTCTCAAGAAATTTTATGCTTAATTTTATTATGTAAAAAAATAAACTTGAACTATGTGATGGCTTAATCCCTATATTATAAATAGTACGTAGGCAGCTTAAGAAAAACTTTAAGTTCAGTCTAAAAAAAAAGCTTGAACTATGTGATGACTTGATCCCTATATTATAAAGGGTGCGTAAGCAGCTTAAGGAAAACCTTAAGTTCAGTCCAAAAAAATAAACTTAAACTACACTATGACTTGATCCCTATATTATAAAGGGTACGTGGGTAGCTTAAGAAAAACCTTAAGTTCAATCCAGAAAAAAAAAGTTGAACTACGTTAGAACTTGATCCCTATAAGGGTAAGTAGGAAACTAATAAATATTAAGTTTACTCATACATAAAACAAGAGCAGTGTTATGACCACGTAAAGCATGGCACTAGCATTTGATCGCGTTCATTCTCATTAAAGAATATCAACTTAAAATTGAAGATGTCCTGTTGGAGGCAATATAACAAATCAAAGTGGTGTTGCACTAGGAGTAAGATGTTGCAAAGTTAGATGCTTATAAAGAGCATCACTCCTCTAAAGTTCAACACTCCAACTTTAAGATTAGAAATTCCTCAAAATCAAATTCTAAGGCTTTGTTGATGTTTCTTGAAATTCAAGTTCAAACAAGTTTAGAAGATCTTCTGAATCAATTTTGAGGATTTGTTAATGTTTCTTGAAATTCAAGTTCAAACAAGTTTAAAAGTGTTGGGAGTTATATCTTAAAACTCATAGATTGTAAATATAATTCATTGACCATTATTAATAAAGTGTTATTATTGTAATAATTGTTATTGGTTATAATATTAATTTTGTCTTAATAACCTAAATCCAATAAACTAACATCCTAAGCTATTTAATGAGTCTTGAATAGTATGTAAAGACATACAGGGATCAATGTTCGAGATCAGCTTAAAGGGTCTATAATATAGGGATAAGGCTAGATACCTTATCTTGGTAACACTATGGATACGGCTCACTTTGTATTTGATACAAACGCAATGATTCAACGCGTTCATGTAGTTGACACATGAGTGAGGGTATCATATGCAATGAGTTTGCATAAGACTGTACCCCAAAATAGTAACATCTAGATGTAACTCCATTAACTAGTTAGGTTTCTATTTCACTAGGATGACCTAGGTAACTTAGTCTTAATCCTGAGTG
>JBBPDI010000001.1:1263920-1276145 GCA_037974545.1 Cucumis variabilis
CCAATAAATAGCCTCCCATCCAATGGAAGAGGAGAGAATTCATTTTGACAGAAATCATTCCAACTTGAATTACATCAGTACCTTTTCTTTAAAATGCATTGTATTAATGGGGAATACCAACCGATTTTAGTAGTTGAGTCATGAGTGTAGTAATTGTTTCTGGTCTTGAGACATGGAGTTTCAAATGAAGATCAACAGTTTCCAATTTCGGTGACGGTGGAGATTGCAAGGCACAAGGATAAAGAGCATTCTGTGGAGAGGAGATCCATGAACATGAATTTTCATCCATTTTTATATGAGATTCCATTTAAAAACTAATTAGCTTCTTCAACTTGTTATTTCATTCAAAATTATGTACTAAAAGATCCATTTAAATTATTTTTTTATCAAACTATTATTTGGTTGTTTAAGATCCCCAAATTTACAATTTTTTATATAAAAAATATGGTTGAGATTTGACTATCAAAATCTAAACTATCAATTATCATATATATTACACTGTTGCATGTCAATTAATCATGTGCCATTTTTATATCTTTTATTATGTGCCTGTGCTTTTTTTATTTTCAAAATTGTTTTATAGATGATAAATTTTTTAGTATGTAATTGTAATCACCCTAATTATACAAAGGCCTTCTTCAATAATGAAGTAAAAATAAATAAGATTATCATTCAAACTTTCTAATGAAAACAACTATTTTTCATTCTCTTCCAAATTTTATTTATTTATTTGTTTTAAGAATAGAAAGTTGAAGCATCTTTCTAGCATATTGTAATTAATAAATGTCATATTTTTATTAATGGAGAATTATGGTAAACCTTGACAAAATTTGTTCAATTTTTTTTCCACAAAATATAGCAAAATTTCAAATTCTATTAATGATAAGATGATATCAATATTTGAAATTTAAGATTAATTGGATGTTTGGATTGATTATTCTAAGAGTATTGTTTATAAGGACAACAAACGTGCTTATAAGTCTCAAGGAGTTATATTGTATAACGTTCATATGGACATATGAACATTATTAAACCCTACATATTGATTTAAATGACCAATATTTGATCTTATTTTATTGCTAGATAATTAAACCCGACATATCTCAATATGGCTTTTGGCCCATGATATTGCCACGGGGTTCATAGTTGCAAATGATGAATGTGCCACCATTATTTGTGCATCTCACTTTGGCACATCCAATTCTCACTGAATTCCTCCACACTACTTGAGTGTAATGACCACACACCCTGCCAGCCGCACATGTATTGGAGCCATAATCGTAGAACTGCTTCTCATTCACCCACATTTGAACTGCAGCCGTGCCTGATAAGTCCGGCATGCCCCATGCAATATTCTCGCCGTAAGGTCCACCAGAGTGCACTAGCCTACAGTCGTTGATGCGTTGGTTCGCATACTGTCGAGCAAAACTCGCTACTGTTTCATCCCATTGAACTGGCCCAACCCCGACTTGGGCACGAGCTGCATTGTGGGCATCGAGGAAGTCTTGAAGGGAGTCTTGAGCAAGAGAAGATGGAAGCATGAAAAAGGTCAAGACACAAAAGAGAGAGAGCTTGAGAACATCCATATTACTTGGTTTTGTAATTGGAGTTGTGATATATAAAATGTTGAGAAGTTTTGGTGTGGAGAAAGTTAATGAGATGTGTGATTTATAGGCATAAACTTGCGGAATATTATGTGAAGAAGGAGTCTTTCTTTCTTTATAATATTTGTTTTTAGTATTGTGAGAATGTTCAAAAGGCAGAGCATACACGCAACTAAATTAAATATCATATTCCTTTACTAGATAATATGTTTCTTTCACTATATTTTATCATTATATTAATAGTATTAATCCTTCATCAACATGATATATAATTAATGAGAAAAAAAAAGTGTAATATAAACAGTTTGATGTAGTAATAAAAAGTGTTGCCTAACAAGTTTTTTCAGTTGGGATAGACTCTATTGAAATTTGCAAGTGTATAATTATTTGGATCAAATAAGTTGAAGTGAAAACCGGTGGTTTATATATATATATATATATTTAGTTTGAACCTCTTTATATAAAAGATATATAATTTTAATTGTTTCACTTGAGTTATATTTATATTATATTTTTTAATATAAAAATTATAGCTATTTATGTAATAAAATAAATTAAGATTTGTAGAAAGGTGAAATATATCAATTTTTAAGGGGTATTTGTAAAAATGACAAAATAAGTTATAATAATTAAGTTCATAGCACACACACTTTATTATTTACAAAAATGACAAAAACAAAGCTCAGTCCACACATCAGAGATAAAATGTCACAAATGCCTTCATTACTAATATACGTTTGATACACCTTATACACGTCTAATACACCTAATACCCCTTGATACACATAATACTTCTTGATACACATAATACTTCTTGATACACCTGATACATTTGATTGATACACTTGATGCATCTGATACTCTTTAATACATCCGATACCTTTTGATACACACATTATACTACTCCTTGGTTACACTTGATTCTTCTTGATACACTTGATACCCCTTAGGCTTTGATAGATTGATATACTTAAAGACTTCACTTATAAGTTTGATACAACACTAATAAATTTGTTATGCTTCATTAGTACACTCAACAAATTTGATACGTTTGATGTACATGATATATTTGATACACTCGATGCACTGCAGATACACTTAGTATTCTTCACTTATACATTTGATTGATAAATACACTTGATATGCTTGAAGTCCAACTTATACAATTGATATACACTTGTAAACTTGATTCATATACTTGATAATGATTCACTTTACTAATATGCTTTAACAATATATTGTTGATATACTTGATAATGGTACACTGAGTTACATCATTCATATACTTAATAATACTCTAATGAACTACATAAAATTTGAAAAAACAAAAATCACATAATAAGTATATTAACAAACTAATATATATAATATAAGTATATTACAACACTGATATACAAAATTGAGACAAAGTACAACCAAAACAAGATTAATGTAAAAAAATAAAACAAAATAATTCGGAATCAGATTCAACTCAAAATACATTGAATAAAGTAAAAAAAAATATCACAAATGAAGTTAAATTACTCCGATCAACAACCATTATATTTCATATTGCAATTACTGTACTATTAATATTCTAAAATCAAGATTAAGACTGAAAGAATAAAAAAAATTTCTAGTATAAGAACGAATAAATAAATAGGACCTTAAAAAGTGGGAGAATAAATAAAAAATGAGTAAAACATTAAAAAGAGAAAGAGAAATAAGTTATTAAAGGGTAGTTTAGGAATAATAATAAATTTAAGATGGAGAGTATTTTTATAACTGAAAATTTTACCATATTTGCAAAATTCTAAAATAATATGCTATATTATATTCTCAAAATATTATGAAGTGTAAATATTTGACAATTTTCCATTTAAAAATAACATGTACACATTTATTATTAAAAACGTGAATGAAACATATAACATTTTTTTTTCTTTCTGAAACCAGTTCTTCATGTATTAGTTGAAAAAATGTTCATATTTTATTTGTCTTTTGTTCATATAGTAATGATTTTGGGCATTTTAAAATAGGACAATTTTCAAAAATGACAAATTTTACAAATTATTTACAACCTATAACAAAATTTTTAAATTCTATCACAGATAGTCACTGATATATTATAGTGATAAAAATCTATCAATGATAAATAGAATCTAAAATTTTGTTATGACTTAAAAATATTTTAATTTATTTTACTATTTTTAAAAATGCTCATTTAACATATAGCAAAATAAATCAACATATATTTAAAAAATATAGAAAATTTTTAGACTTTATGATTAATAGACATAAACTTACAATTAGGAAATTTACCAATGACTTTTCCATAACGTTTGTTGTATATATGTAATAATAATATTAAATTCTTATCACTCTTTTTTCCTTCTTTTCTTTTAATGGCTGCTTCCAAAATTTTCTAGGCATTGTTTTATTTTTCCTTTCCCTCCCTCTTTCACCCTTTTAATGTTTATTTTCAAAATAAAAATTTAAAATATAATAAAATCTATCAGTGATAAAAACTTTTAGTATGACCATAACTTTTGAAGTTGATCTAACTTTTGTCGTATTTATAAATTATTTTGTATTTATATTTTTTAAAAAATACAATAGGTAAGTAAGTCCAGTAGGTTGATACTCCCTTAGCATGCACCATCATCATTTTCATTTTATTAATAATAAGAGATAAGTAAGGAAGTACAAAAGGACTAGAGTGAAGTCCAATAGATTCGAGAACTAGAAGTAAAAAGCATTGAAATTTAAACCTATGCTAAAATGGAGAAGAGAAAAATGGTTAATACACTAAATTTGATAGATAGATTTAGAGAAGAGAAGAATGGTAAATACATCTGTTGAATATGAAATTTTTAGACCAATCACAAATTGCCACATCATTTACTAAATTAAGGATGAAAAGTATAAATAATTGAATTTGGAATTAATTAAAAATTAACATGTGTCACAACTTAAAATTAAAAACGTAAATTGGCCAGTTATAATAATGTCATATGTTTTCATCCTAAACATTAGATCGATTTAATTATTTTGGTTCAATTGAATATTATTTAATTGAGCTAAGTTCAATTGAGCAAAAAAATAAACTTAATTGAGCTCAAAGGCTAAATATGACAAAAATCTAAGTAGTTGAGTCCATGAATCTGGTCCATAGACCAACCAGGCTCAAGTCCATAACGTCCACTTGATAACTCTATAAATAGAAGAGTTCTCTTCATTCACCAAGTGAGAAATTTTTTACTCCAAAAAGTTTAGAGACAATTTTCATAAGAGCTAAAAGATTCCCTAACTTCTGAAGACGATCACTCTCGAAGATTGAAAACTCATTAGAAGATACAAGTTTTTTTCCAAGACTCCAATTTTAAGAACATCATGTGTTTGTAAATTGAGGAAAGAATATGAATATGAGAAGATTGATTTTTCTTGTGGAAAATTAAAGAAAAAGCAAACAAAAATGGATGTCTTTGGAGTACTTGTGGAGCTTTCAAACGACTAATCATAAGGTCACAATTATCTTGCAATGTTATCCCCTTTGTTTACTAACTCATGTTTTAATTATTATATTAAGTTTTTTTCAAAATTCCAATTTACTCCATTCGAAAGAAAATCAGAAGATTAAATTCTAGAGATCGAACTACATCATATCAACTCAACACAAATATAACATTAACTCAAGTTCAGCTCAACAATTCAAATTTCTTCAAAAATCTCGTACGAACAACATTAAATTTGATCGATTCATTTTGAAAAGAGAACAATGGTAGAGGATAGAGAAATGAAGAGGAAAGAAGGAGAGAAGGAAAAAAAGAAAAAGATAGAGGTGGGCCTCCATATATCAAGAACCATGAATGGAGGAGGAGAATGCTGCAATCAATTAGAAGAAAAGGCATGAAAACATAAAAATTAAAAAGAAAAAAAAAAGCTCATTTGAAAAAATAGTAAAATAACTTAAAATATAAATAAACTGTAACAAAATTTTGGATTTTATCAATGATAGAAATTGATAGACTTCTATCATTATCTATCAATCCTACTGATAGAAACATGGTCAGTATCTAATAATGTCATAAAATCTGAAAATTTTGCAATATATTATAAATATTTTGTCAAATTTACTATTTTTTACAATTTTCAAAATTTATTATTAAAAAAAAAAGGACTATATTGCAAACACAATATTAATTTTTTTTATCTATATGTCAATATTTATATCGATATTTTCACATTTTTTTAGATTTGATAATAAGACGAGGGGTGAATTGATATTTTTATTATATTCTAAAAAAATCCATAAATCAAACTAAAAAAAATAATACAATCAAAATGCTACCAATGTTAATAAATACACATATATTTATTCTTTTTTTTTTAAAATGAATTTTGGTTAATTTTATTTTTCTAGAAATATCCATTGAAATCAACATTTTATCAATATCTTTGTTGAAATTTTCTTAAAATAAATGATATTTTAACATACTTTAAACATTGCTTAAAATTGAGAAAATAAAATATTGTAATACCCAAATTTCAGCAACCAAAAATGTAGTTTTTCCTAGTTTATGTATGTGTATATATACAACTTTTATGTTATATTAAAAAACACACACACACACACACACACACACACACACATATATATATATATATATATATATATTAGGTTTAACCGTTGTTTGTATAACCTAATTATTAGATGGTTCAATCACAAGCTAGGGAGCACGGAATGTTTTTAGGATAAATATTCATTAAATAAACTCTTGAATATTAAATACTGAGAGTTGTGTTAATTTAAATTTCTAAACTAATAATGGTACACGTATAAATTTGAAACTTTAGATTATATATATAAATTTAAATTACAAATTAATAATAACTGATTAATCTAGCTAAATCCAAGTTTTATTTTTTAAAATATCTTATTTGTTTTGAAGGAGATGCTTAGATATGGTGCCATCTCACAAGTGCATCAGTGATAAATTAAATTTTATCTTTAAAAACAGCATTAAAATATTTATTTATTCTCTTCTAGTACAAGTTGGAAGCATGAACGGATTTAAACCATGAATATTTCAATCCCTAATATCTATCGATGATAGTTGAGTTAAGCTTTTGTATGCAATGTTGTTGATCAACTTTGCACTATCAACAAATTCTAATTGTGATTTTTGTTGAAGAAAAATATTAACGACAATAAATTTAAAATTACCATCCGAATTAGAAAAAGAAAAAAAAAGGAAATTGAATGTGAGTGTGTTCTTTTTAATTGAATAAGTTTTGTGTTTATATCCAAAGTTGTCCATGCATCAATTTTAATTATTCAATTTTTTTAATTCGACATTTAAAAAATCTACAAATATATAACTAGACTTGATGAGTGTATGCTTCTTTTTTTTCTAAGATAATCTTAATAAAGAGTTGTAAATAAATCAATTCACAAATTAATATAATATTACAAGTCTTACACGATATTAATATAAATCAATACAATTTTAAAAATTTAAAGTTTAAAACAATAAGATTATTAGTTTTGAGTTTAATTAATATCATTCTCAAAATTTATAGATATAAATTGATATTCTGTTCTAAACTTACTAATAAAGTATGGAAAAATTATTTTAAATCGTCAAGTATAAGTTTAATTAGTGTATTGACATGATCTCAAACTATCTAAAGGTGAGAGGTTTAATCCTTTATCTTTCTCGATCAAATATGAAATATATTATTTAACAAACGTACCAAAATATAAAGCATAAAGTGTTATTGCTCAATTAGCATAATATTAGTACTATCAATTTTGTCATTAATAGTTATAAAAGATTTTGTTATAGCTTGTAAATATTTTAATTTATTTTACTATTTTAAAAAATATTTCTTATTTTCTTTTAAGAAAAAATGGAATTTATCGATATTAGAAAGTTACGTTATTACATAATTAATAAGTCTAATGGTAAAATATATTAAAATAATTCTTTAGTATGTAATTGTAATCACCCTAATTAACAAAGGCCTTCTTCAATAATGAAGTAAAAATAAATAAGTAACATTCAAACTTTCTAATGAAAACAACTATTTCTCATTCTCTTACCGATTTTATTTATTTTAAGAACAGAAAGTTGAAGCATCTTTCTAGCATATTGTAATTAATAAATGTCATATTTATACTTTTACTAATGGAAAATTATCGTAAATGATGACAAAAAATTATAACAAAATTTCAAATTTCATTTGAAAGTCATATGATAGTCTATCAATATTACTGATAGTTTATCAGTGTCTATCATTGATGAAATCTGAAATTGAGATTAAATTGAATGTTTGAATTGATTATTCTAAATGTTTAAAAAAACAATGTTTACAAGAACGAAAAACGACAAACGTATTTATAAGTCTCAATGAGTTATTTCTTTGCATGTAATTTATTAAAATTTATCTATATTCACATTTTCTAAAGACTAAAAAATTATTTTGGGGGTCAATATATGTATACAAACAAGTTGTCATCAATTCACACATTTAACAATTACAAGGAAACTTGGTGCATTTGACAAGTATGTATACACTGTATATGAGGGAGAACATTATTATTTGAGAAGTTAATAATTAAACTTCAATATCAAAATTTGAATATGTAATTAAATTAAATTAGGTTTGAAAATATATAAGACATGTGTTTGTAAATTGAGGGGAGAATATGCCAAGATTGATTTTTCTAGTGGAAAATTAAAGAAAAAGCAAACAAAAATGGATGTGTTTGGAGTACTTGTGGAGCTTTCAAATGACTAATCATAAAGTCACAATTATCTTGCAATATTCTCCCCTTTGTTTACAATATTATACCCTTTGTTTACTAACTCATATTTTAATTATTATATTCAAAGCTACAAAGATGTCCACTAGTGAAAATATCATGTATACGTTCCTAATGCATATGTTGATCCAAATTTCTTATATTTTTCTAAAAATTATATTTAAAGCTACTGCAATTTTACCTAATTTGTCCTCTCCTCAAGTAAAAATCAATTTGTTTTGTGATTCTTATAATAAGGACATCGAAGGTCTATAATTGATAGACCATACAAAATATCACAATTTGTAAAAGACTAATATATGTATCTATTGTAACATAGACACGATAGATACAAATAGTAGTCTATTATATGATCTATATATATCATAAATAAACTGTGCTATTTTATCGTATTTATAAATATTTTTTTAATAGTTTTGACGTTAAATCTTTTAACCTACGTGTGAGGATGCTTTTAATAACCATATTTATCCTTTTTAACTTTTATATTGCGAGAAAGTTCATTTACATGAAAATTAGGTTTATCTTTCAAAGTAAGTTAGACACATTAATTCATATGATCTGCCAATCACATAAAAGAATGAAAAGTCAGAAAAATACAAGATGATTATTTTTCTCCCCTTGAAATCCATTGAGTTATATATATACACATATATATGTTGCAAATATGAATATATATTATAGTTTCGTCCTAATTAAAGAGTTGGAAAATTTTGCTTTATAGAGAAGTTGTTCTAAATTATTAGCCAACTTACCAAGACTTGGGAGTCAAAGTCTTCCCCAATAATACAAGAGAGGAAATGAAAAGCATATACAATGTTAACTCTTCTCTGATAGCAGCTTCCCTTTCAAGGATTCTTCTTGATAGACATGACCCGTGAAGGTCATAACTAGGCCAATAATTCTTCGTTCGACCTCATATTCTTTTTTTCTTCATTTATCGTTTGTTGACCCACTTTGTTTTTGGTTTTAGAATCCACTCACAACATTAGTCTCAAGACTAAACAAATACATTATTTTTCAAACTCTAAAGATCAAACCTACATATTTTTCAAAACTCGAAGAATAATATTAAAAGGGTAATTTTTCAAAAAGTAAATCACTCACAACAGTGCATGTAATTTTAATTTCAACAGTATATTGTATAGACTTTTTTCCTATTAGTTTATTACCACTATTTCCTTTTATTGATTTATTTGGTCTCTCCTTTCTCTTCTCCATTTCTCTCGGAGGAAATTGCGCTGTGTGAAGAAGACGAAGACCCAACATTTTTCTATCAGTTTTCAGTACCTTTTGATCTTTTTCATCGTAGAATCTCACTTTTCACGTTTCCACATCAGTCCATTTTTTTTAAAGTGAATATATTTGTTAATAATTATCTTTAAAACATAGAAGAGTTAGGCCCCTAAACTGCTTTCATGATCATTATGTCTTAATAAGTATTAATTTGAACTATAAAAGTTCTGCCAAAGTACTAATTTACCAGAACCTTCAATTTTCTGTTTAGTTGATCTTTCATGTCTTTTAGAACGTTTTTTGTCACAAATTTCTTTACCATATACGCATGCACACCATTTGACAATCGATCATTTTAAATTCCAATTAGATAACTATTTGATTTTTTTTGTTTTTGAAAAAGATAATGTATGTTTTCTCTCTCTGTTACTAAACGATTTTCCCTTACCATGACTTTCATTTTTTTAGCCAAATTATTGACCAAAAACAAGTTTATTACAGATGCTTTTTCTTTTTCTTGTTTTTAATTTATTTTCTCTTGAGTTTTTTCTAGAACTTGTGGATTTTGAATATATTTATAGAAAATAGACAATAAAGGGAGAAAATTAATTAATAGGTGAATTAGTATGTATGTAAACATAATTTTTCAAAAATGAAGATAGTTTGCTTTTGAAATTTAAACAAAGAAACGCTGTTTCTATATGTAATGGTTTTCTTTTTGTTATCTTCTTTAAAATCAAAGCCAAGTTTTAGAAGAAAAAAAAAAGTAGTTTTTTAAAACTTAAATTTGGTTAAAAGTTTATATATATTTACTTTTTAAGTAACAATCTTATTTTAATATTTGGTTGTTTAAATTTATACTTGGTTTCAATTAAAGTTCAAATAATACTATAGTTTTGTTTTTCATTCTTTGAAAAGAAAAAAAAAAACTTTGAAAACCAAAATCAAAACTAAAAAATAAGAGAAGTATTTGGTAACGATATTATTTTTTTATATTTGGTTGTTTAAATTTTGATTTTCTTCTCTCAAATTTGACTTGATTTTTAAAGGAAGATATGAAGATTATATAACAAAATCAAAAGAACTTATAAATAAGAGATCGTAGTATAATTTTATAAGTTTAACTTTCAAAAACCAAAAACTAATAACCAAAATATAATTCTAATTATAAATGGAAGACTTAGTGATTTATTTGAGTCATTTGGACTTTGAAAAATAAAGTTTTTTGGACTTTGAAAAATAAAGTTTCATAAATGTTATATCTTTCCTCATGAATTTTTCTTTATCATGTTTTTTACCTTTACCAATATTTTAAAAATCGAAGAAGGTGTTTTGAAAACTTAAAAAAGTCCCAAATTTTGTTCCTCTCTTAGAATTTGTTGATGGATTCAAATGTTTATTCAAGATAGATGATCAAAACTTTGTAAAAAATAAAAAAAATAAAACAAAGCATATATGGAAATCATCCATCCCAAAAGGTGTAAATTCTTCTTATGGATCCTCCTTCATGAGTGTATTAACACTATGAATTTGCTTCAATGGAGATTCCCAACTTGGAACCTAAAACCTTCTTGGTGTATTCTATGCAAAGCTAGCTGCTGAGGAAGACAAAAATCGTTTGTTCTCTTTGTCATTTCTCTTCCAAGCTTTGGCAAAAAGCTGAAGTTATTTTGGATAGACCCCTGTCCTCAATTAATTCCACTGATCTCTGCAAAGAAATCTACAGATCAAAGGACAAAACAAAAAAACAAATAATCTTACTGCACTTGGTGGCTACCACCCTCTGGAATATATGGAATGAAAGAAATAGAAGGATCTTCATGGAGGAAGAAAAATCAGTTGGTTCTGTGTGGGAGGACTCAAGCTACAACTGGTCTCTGGACAAGTCGTTTTCCTCTTTTCAAAAATTACTCGGTCAGTTCTATAGCTTTAAATTTAAATGCTTTCTAGATGTTTGGGTTCGTAGGACTTCCCTCTAGTCCTTTTTGTATTTCCTGCTTCTTGTACTAACTCATCATTATTTAATGAAGCGGAAATGACGAGGGTGCTAAGGAGATGTCCACCTAGTGGAGATATCCTGATGCACCTGTTGACCCATTGTATATTTCTCTACAAAAAATAATGATCAAATGAGATCTAAATAACGAACATTTATATATATATATATATATATATAAACTTTTTGAAGAAAAAGAAAAAGAGTGTTCCTCATTTTACTAACACTACAGAAAATTTCACATTTCCATTCTTATAAATAGCAAGGGATTCCAATCCCATTTTCCCACAAAAATTCTCCCCATTAATTTTCCAACTCTCAAACCAAAAATGGCTCTCCTCAAGATGATCTCCCTCTCCTTCCTTTTTTTCTTCACTTCTTCTACTATATTCACCTTCTCTATCGCTCAAGACTTGCCTCAAGACTTCGTTGACGCCCACAACGCAGCTCGTGCCCAAGTTGGCGTCGGACCTGTCAGTTGGGATGAAACTGTAGCGAACTACGCACAACAATATGCCAACCAACACATCAACGACTGCCAAATGGTACACTCTAACGGGCCGTATGGGGAGAATCTTGCT
>JBBPDI010000001.1:1307453-1318662 GCA_037974545.1 Cucumis variabilis
GAAAGGGTAAAAAGTTCCAACCTTCACGCGGGACATCAATTCTCGAAAGAAACCCAAATCAGAATACAACCAAAAACTAAAACACACACACACACACTAGTAGCATACAATATCAATGGGTTTCAAGAAAAAGGTATCAGATATCATAAAAACGGCAAATTTCACACAATCGAAGTCAAAGAAATGAAAATTAGGAGAGACAAAGTGAATGAGAATGGGAAATGAACAAGAATTTAGGAAAAACAGAAGAAGCTTACAGAGTCTGAAGCTCCTTAGAAATGACAGGATACGGAGGAGATTCAGATCTTGAAGGTGGTTTCAGATCTGGGTTTCGCCAGCCTCAGTCTCAAAGCGAAGGAGAAGCTCATCAAGACTCTCTCTGTCTTCACTGAAAAATCTTGAAAAGTATATTTCTTTCTATAAAAAAAGATAATAATAAAGTAACATTCATTCACATAAAAAGCAATTAAAATATTCCAATTATCAACTTACATACATATATCTTAGTATATTTATAAAACTTTAATAAATTTCTACTTTAGAAATTATTGTATAACATGTAACATTTGTATTTTTTTATTTTTTATTATAATATATGAAATCGAGTTAGATATTGGATTTTTCATTGATAGTTAACTCAAAGTTCAACCAATTTTGTAATTTATTAAGAGTTAAGTCACTAAGTTACAAGAATACTTTAGGGGGAAAATTAGAAACCAAGTTTGTATCCATAAGATTTGTGTTTCATTCTCCATTATACTCAACTATTTTTTGGGCTTGGCTCAGCTATTATTGGGCCCTTAAACAATTTACCCTCAAGCAATTCACAACAATAATTTCATAAATGTCTAAAATTTAAATATTTTCAAGTGATTATATGAATTTATTAGGGTTGATTTGAACTAATAAGTAGTTTTGTAGTGTTGATGTGAAGGCAAATTATTGAAATTTTCATATATTTTTTTAGCCACATAGATTTTGAGGTCTCCATTTGAATGGAAATATTAATAAAATAAAATAATGGGTGTATAAATATTTTATACTTTTTAACAAGTTAATGTATCGATTATATTTAAAATAGTGTCATTAGTGTTGCTTATGTTTTAATATGTTGCGTCGATATGCTTTTTTTATGTTGATGTTGTATCCATAAAAATGTTTGCATGTCAACAAGAATTTAATGTTACGAAGAAGCCAAATTTATTGTCAAAATAAAGTATTATGTGACAAAATACTTATATCAAGTGCAATATATATAAAATTAACAGTAGATAATTAAGACATGCATCCCCGATCCAGATGAATATTCATGTAGAAAAAAACCATTATCGAGAGATTTTCTCTCTATAAAACTAATGTATGTCGGAACAACCCTCATCCTTCTAGTTTTTATAAATTTTTTTTATTAAATGAGGAATGAATTTCCAATAAAAAAAATATAAATTTATAGATATTGATATATATAGATATATAAAATGATCATTTAAGATATGATTTAGAGTGATTTTAAAAATAGTCGTAAAATTAAATTTGGTGCATATAAGTTGTAATCGATTCGTTTAAAATGTTTGGTTGACAATTTTTTTGAGTAAATAAGTTTATTTAACAAATAGGGTTGAAATTTGGAGAAAAGATTTTGAAAATGTCTATTTGTGTTCAAACATGATCTTAAATCCAATCATCCAAGACTATATAATTGAACAAACAATACTTTTATTATGGTAGGGTCCAATAACTTTGAGGGTATATTTTACAAAATGGAAGCCATAATAATTGATATATAATTAATAGTAGTCATAGTCAATATGATTAACCAAAAAAATTGGTAAGCTTCATTGATTTGATTTTTCTTTAAAAAAAATAAATGAATGATAAATAATTGATATGAGGTAGGTAAATAATCATTTATCAAAAGAAACATGTAAAGCAAGTCAATATTTCGATAGAGAGACGAGAAAACTTTCCATAAATTGAGCATCTATTTAAAATTGAAACTCAAATCTTCACTTACTTAAAAACAAACTTGTTCCTCATTTATAATTAGGATAGAAAGAATTACGAAATATATAATCGTACGTACACTATTACAAATCAATAAAACCGTTGATGAAATGTGTAGTAGTATAGTAATAATATTTGGGACCTTGTAAGTTTCAAGAGGTCTATACATGTGTAATGTCTAACGTTTTATAAATGATTATTGATGGTGTGTGAATTTTGATATGTGATGTTAACTACTATTACTAATAGTTACACAAATAGAAACTTCGATTGGACATATGTTAAATAATGATTTGATATGATTTTATGTAGTTAGTTTTGAAAGGGATGATTGCAAACGACTAAAGTCAAATCAAATAACAAAATCAAACATATTTTCATATGATATTACAACAACTATAAGAAAAAATAACCAGAAGAGGAAAAACTACTCTCGTTATATTCCTTTGATCTTGCCTTGAATTTACACCTCGGGATCTAAAATCTCTTCCACCAATTTTGGGTGCTAAAACACTCTCTAAGGCTTTGAAATTTTCCAAAACGTGGTGTAATTAAATTCAATTTGCCGACCAAAATCCTAAAATATACTTACAATCATACTTCAATATGATAGTTATTTTCACTTGTATACTTACAATCTTCCTCTAATAAATTAAGAATGAGTTTAACCTCATGGGCTATCTAAACTTGAATAAAACTCTTAGAGCTATACACTTTTACATGTTAGGAAAGCTTACTAAGCATAAAGTTATACATAAATTCAATTTTTGAAGTATAACTAATTTCTCGATACGCTATAAGTTTAAATCTGATAGGGATAAGTATGAATCTTCTTAATATTTATATAATCAATGGTATGATAATATCTATTTTAGCCATAAATACTCGTAATCTTTTACTTAGTTTTCCTAAAATATCTTATACCCTTAAAAATACAATCGCTCTCTTCCTTATATATATTATTTCTCTTCTCTAACAATGTGGACTTTATTTGTATATGTTTGAATGTCTTGAATCGATCTATTGTTTGACATTCCAAAAAACCACTACCTCTAAAACTTAATTTATAATTTTAGTCTTAAGGGTTAAAAAGAAACCGTTCTCTCTACATGTAGATATGTAGTTAGAAGAGCATATGATTAAACCAAATAAATCTTTATGTTGATTTCTCTTCTCCTCATAATTTTTTAAGTCGGTTTGATTGTCAATTTCTTAACGCTATATTGCTTTGGTTAAAAATTTTATTTTTATTTATTTCTATTGATTAACAAAAAGTGAGAGAATCTTTGTAGTAAGCAACTTTCCAACTTAAAAAATATGGCAAAACAAAACTCAACAAACAAGATAAGAAATTTTGATATTGTCTCCTAACTTTTCCTAATTTCTTTATTCTTTTAATAGATTTATCACTTTATTTTATACTCACACACATGTATTTGCTTTTCACATCAAAGCATAAATTATGTGTCAGATGCTTTCTTTCTCATTAGAACAAAAAGAAAAAAAGTAACATCAAATTTATTATTCTTGGGAAAAAAATATATCTTGTACCTTTAAACCTTTTAAAGGTGTATTGATGTGTACTTCCCAATATGTGTTAGATAAAATGAGCACTATTAGTTCTACTTCTCCATTTTGTTAATTTGGTTTTTTGAGGAAGTCTTCACATATGTAAGAATTCATGCATGTAATCTTAACAAAGTGTGATACGATTTTAGGAGAGGTACATTAATGAATTGAGATAACGTAAAAAATACATAAAAAAATATCGATAACTCCTTCCTATACCTACAATGTACATATTTTTGTTTAAAAACTAAAGCATAAAAATGTACTTAGCTTTAAACAACTCTATATTTAGTGTCCTTCGAAGGTATAAATTAAAATAAATAATTATCATCTATATTTAGTGTCCTTCAAAAGTAGAAATTAAATTAAAATACTTATCATGAGTTACTTACAATGATTTTAAATGAAATTCAAAGGACGGCGTAAATCGTTAAATTTACAAAAGTATGATGAAAAAGATTTCAAGCATACTCCTACCTTTTCAAATTATTTAACTAACTGTCAATGGTCTTAAAGTTGTTTTAGTTGTTGTTTTTTCTACGAATGACACATTAATTTTAACGATTCGTCCTTTACAAATATATAAAGTCTATCATTATGCTTACGTCATAGTGCACTACCACATTTTATATCACGTCGTGTTAGGGATGATCATGTCTATGTTATCGTAGTGCTAATATAACAATAATCTTTATTCCTAAATCTCTAACCAACAATGGGAAAAATGAGAGAAAAAATTATATGCATTTAATAACAAATCACGATGAATGTGCCACTTAGCCCTAAGTGATGACCGCCTCTATTGAAATCTTCATTTTTGTCACCAAAAAATACAATAAAATGTGAGAAAAATGGGAACACAACTTAAAATTTCTAAAGAGGCTCTTGCAAAAATAGCAAAACAAAAAATTATGATAATAGAATTTATGTCCCTACATTTTTCAAATTGCAAAAGTAGTAAATTTAAAAGTTGATAACTCTATGATTACAATCTGATAGCCGTCTGATATCACTAATTTCTTCATATTCGCAATATAAAAAAAAAAGAGTGTCACAAGCTGTTTTTTTCTCAATGTTTTTATCCTTTGATATAATTTTCTATTTTAAATAGATAAATGATTATAAATTCAAGTTGTATTAGTGTATCATCGAAAGAAAACAAATTTTTACCATTTTGAAAAAAAAAAGTGATTTGGAATATATTTAACACTCTCTCATGCATACGTGTTGAATAATGAACTCAAATAAGAAAATAAAATATATGAAATGAAAATTCCTCCGAACATTATATTGTGTAATCAAAGGGGTAGGACCCACAAATCTTAGTCCAAAACAAAATAGTATTATTGTCTAATGAGCTGGACTTTGTATATTTTGTTGTGGTGCCCCTGATCTTATAAATATTTTCACTTTGAGGACTTCAATGCAATAATAATAAAATCATACCAAAATTGAATTTCTACACTAAAATCTCTACTCAATACAACTATTTCAATTCTACATTTCTCCTTCTAATTTATATATGACAAAATCTTTAAGCTTATTCACGGCACGAACTTTTAATTGTATGCTCAAGTCATACTAAGAAAGAATTTAACAAACTCTATTACTACAACATAGAAGCGAAATTTTTTTCTTAATTCTTAATTAAATTAGGGTGAATTTTTCATTTCTATTCATCAATTTTATTTCATTGTTGTTAGAATTGAAAACATGTTTAATTAATATGAATATTGTCAAAGTGTAAGCTTAACTAATTGGTAATTAATAAGTGTACTCTCTTTTGAGAATTATAGGTTCCATGTTGTTGTAATCGTTGAACTAACAAAGAAATTATGAATATTCTAAATTATATGTTTAAATTAAGATTTCAATCTACAATTACAGCAGGAACTTCCTTTTCTTTTCTTTTTTCTATCTTAAAGCTGAATTAAACTCAAATATAATATAGGATGAATTGCTGATTCTCATGCATTCCAGTTTAAAATTATATTGATATTTTTTAGATCTTAGCAAATTTTATATATATATATATTAAAAAATATCAAGATCAGGAAGTACTTTATCAGATTTAATTTACAAATTAAGCTTACAAATTAAAACAAAAGGCATGTGAAAAGCAATAATATTTCTTTTCCCATTTGCTATATATTTAAATAATTATGTCCTAAACATCCTTTTTATCAGATTATGTTTTTGGATACTTCAGTATATTCCATATACAAAAAATATTCCTTCAAATCTTGAGAACTCATATAATCAAATAATAATACAGGAAGAGAATTATGTTTCCAAGTTGCAATTAAATAATAACAATTATTATCATATAATTA
Source organism: Cucumis variabilis (assembly GCA_037974545.1). Taxonomy (NCBI): domain Eukaryota; kingdom Viridiplantae; phylum Streptophyta; class Magnoliopsida; order Cucurbitales; family Cucurbitaceae; genus Cucumis; species Cucumis variabilis. Next base: position 1,313,357 of record JBBPDI010000001.1, read on the forward strand.
ATTTCCTACAATAGAAAAATTAAACAATCATAGCAAAGAGACTGACTTGGTGGGTTGTCATAACACAATTTTCGTTGATAAGATTAGCAACAACCTAATCATAAACACGAAGAGAAGAAATTTTATTTCGCTAACTGTTAGAGCTACGAAGATTAATTCTTCATCAATAAGATTAACGAGAACTATAAAGGAAGCCCTAGGAAGGCCAACTCAATAGGGTTTGACAGACGTGGGAAAAAAAAACAATGCCTATGGAGATAGGGTCAACCAATGTGGTAGTTTAGTAGTCAAACAATGCCAAGTTCGCATCAAGCCAAACCATGCATGTTTGAGTCCATTTATAATGACTATAATTAAGATAGTAACATATCAAATTAATTGTCGAAAGATTATTAGTTAGTCAAATGAACGTTACAAAACTGTTTTTGTATAATTGTAAGGATTCAAGACATTTAATGAAACAAAACAAAAAGAGTGGAAATAGGACGCGAGTCAACCAAAGTTAGAGTAAGGCTGTCCCAGGGGAATAGGAAGACAAGGAAGTAGGAAAGAGTTTCGGTTGCGGCAATGTAGATTTTGAAAGTAGCAGTTGGAGCAGCTCTTTCTTCAGTCACCCACACGGAGCGATACAAGTTCCTAAGAGGCGAAAGGAAAGACCAAATGATAGAAGGAAGGAGAGAGTTAAGGTGTGATAGTGAAAGGATTTAGAAGACGAGAGAAGAGGCACAGAAGGAAAGTCAACACCACGAGGCCTTAAAACCCGATATCCCCTGGTAAGGTACATTGAAAAAAATAATGAATTCTCTATTATCTAACTCTCTCTGTAAGTTATTACTAACAATAACATGGTCAGAATGATGGTGGTCAAACACCATACAAGTGTAGTTTTTGTATTGTGCAAGATGTTGGTTTCCAAACATAACATTATAAATTTACCATACAATATGTATCCGTTTGAATCTTAAACACAAACTATTCAACTTCATACCCAATTATAACAACACTCTTATTTAACTAACTATATGTATATACACATATATATGAGTATTTTTAAAAAAATAAAATAAATTAAAATATTTAAAGCTAACTTTTGGATTCTATCAATGATAAATACTGATAGACTTCAATAATTGTCTATCCGTACTATTGATAGAAGCATATTAGTATCGTTGTTTATTATTGATAAAATTTAAAACTTTATTATATGTTGTAAATATTCTGTCGAATTTATTATTTTTTTATAATTTTTTTATAATTTTTTATATATATATCTAAATTTATTAGAGTTAATAGAAAAGAATTACATGTTTGAATTAAGAGAAAAAGGAAAGGTAAAGAAAAAAGCAAATGTATAAAAATAGTAAATATTTTTATTTTGTTAATACCTAAAAATAATAATTATTTTGTTTTTTTTTTCTGGAAAATAATACATCTTTTTTTCTAGAGAAGAAAATAATAATAAAAACTTTTTGGAGATGAAGAAAAAGCAAATCGAAGAGTTGAAATTAGAAAAAAATAGTAATAATAATTTTGTTATTATTAATATCATCATTATATTTTCTTTTTCTTATTTTTATGTCCAAACAGACCGAACCACTGAAGGGATGGGTCCCAGCAAGATTTAATAGTGAAAACGACATGACGAAAAATGAGCCGTACAAGTTTGACGCGACACGTCGTGCATAGACAAAACTAAATGGCCAACACCCCATAGCGTCGATTATTAGGGTTTGTTGATAAATGATTCTTTTACGCTTGTTAGATACATACATTATTCATCCCAATACAAATGTAACTAATCAAATGGGTCTCATTTTGATCATTATGGGTGTTTCATAATCTTAATGTAATAAGAGCTTCACTCTCAAGTTTGTAGTCAAAGTTAGATGAAAAATAAATATTGTCACGGTTACAGATACTGTTATGTTAAACAGTAAAAGAATAATTGTGAAAAATGTCACAAATGATAGTTATCGTTAAGAAGATAGATTAGGTTTATAAACTATTTAGGTAAATATGATCAGAAGACAAAGTTTAATTATGATTGTGATTGATGATCCATTAATAAAATCTCATTACAATTACACCACATTTTACTATGGATTGATAAACGTGATTTGGATTTTTTATTTTATTTTGACAGATAAATTAGCTTAAGCAACAATTAACTATGATAAATTCTAAACTTGAGAAACAAAATTCTCACAAAACTTCATCGCCTTCAGCACAAGATGAAGCAACGTGTAGGTATTAAAAAAAGTAAAAGTGAGTAATAGTGATTAATCTAACAAGTGGTTTTCTACATTATAATAAATAAGTATGTTGTAATAGTATGTGTTTAACTTGTGTAAATTATTTTAATATGAGTTATTATAATTTGTTGTTTGGATAGGTAAACTATTTTAGTATAGTCTGGAAAGGAAACGGTAAACACCAAGAAATGGAGAATGAGTAGAACGTTGTAAATAGTATTGTAACGAATAATAAACATTATGTAATAAGAAAGGATTAGAAATAATAATATTATACAGTTAATTTTAGGTTAATAATGTTTATCCAACTTTTAATATATTAGAATCTCAAACATTTTTGGAGTTGTAATGAATAATACTATGAGAAATCTTTGCTATTTGTTTAGTCTCTTTTTGTTACTGTATTTACTATTTATTGAAACTGTATTTACTCTCTATTAGAACGTTTTGAAAATTGGGTAAAAATTCATATTCTTACATATATATAGAAAAAAACATTAAATGAAAATTACTGTAAGAAATGATAAGAAATTTAGTTTAATTTTCAAAACCAAAAATAGAAAATAAATGGTTATCCAACATAGTTATAATTTTCCATAGACTCATAGATTATTTATTAATTTTCAAAATTAACTTCACTTTATGTATCCTTTATTAATTGGATTAGGAAAAAATGTACAATGTTTACTTGAACAAGATTTGTTCTAATCTATAGTACTATACAGTTTATAGGTTGTACCCTCTTTTATCATTCAAAATGGTTTTGATTGAATTTTACAAAAATTACTAGAGGATAAAATCATTTCTACATTATTAATTAATGCTCAATTTAAATTCATCTCTTATTTATTAATTTTTTTTCTAAATAAAAAGAGAAAAATTTGTATAACCCAACTACCATAATCTTTGTAGGTATCAAGATTATATTGATTTGTAGAATCAACTATCTAAGCCATATAAATATGTTTAGCTAAGTGTGAACATCAACCATAGAATCGATTATCATAGGTCAGTAATCAAGACATAATGACTAAGTATCGAGGATAACTGATCCTATAATAGTAAAGTTTTGGAAAATTTTGAATTTTGTCTCATTTTAAATTCTAAAATTAATGATTTTAAAAAGAACAGTATAAAAAATGAATATAAATATAACAAAATGTCATGGTTTATTAGTGATAGACAATGATATATATATATATATATGACTCTAATACATGACACGTAGAATTGCTTTTCATTTATTTATCATATTTAGACATAAAAAAAAATACAAAGTTAGAGAAAGAAGCAATGATGTACTAAAAAACAATTTAGGATCAACTTTCTAAAATTGGAAATATAGAACTTTGTTGATACTTTTGTGTAAAAATGACAAATTAATTAAGCTAAATTTGGAAAATAAACTTACTTTTACACCAATCATTAGTTAGAGAATGTTTTGATTTCATCCTTTGTATGAAAAAAATTAATCTATAAACTATATTTAAAGGAGAATACCCATAATTTTGAGGGTTTTTTCTTTTTTACCAAATAGAGATAAAAGAATTCTTATAAAATGTTAAATAAGAATGACACAAACTCCACCAAAAGTAATCTTAAACTTTGGTAGAATGACAAGATATCCACATGTGAACATATCAAATAATTCTTAAAACACTTCCCTAATTCAATTTCTTCTTCTTCTTCTCCTCTTTTTAAAATATGATATCATGATTATATAATATAAAATAGAATCTTTAAAATGATTAAAAGAAAAGTTTGTTCATATTTTAATTTTAACTCTACGTTCTTATTGACCTAAATTTTTCGACTGATAGTACGTAAAATAGGAGAAGAGGATTTAAACCACAAATTTTATTGATGTCGTTATTGTATTATATATGTTAGTTACTATACTCACTTTCCTAGAACTAATTAAATCGTTTTCTTAAAAATAAGAAAATGGTTTGTTTGGACAAATTTTAAGAATATTGTTTTTTTTTTAACTATTGTAAAAAAATAGTGTATCTAAAAATGATAAATCCTCCAATGAGTTGCATAATATATGCAGGAGCATGTATCTCTTGATGCTCACAACATCAGCATTGGTGACAATTGTACGAATTGTTCAACCAACTTCCAACAAATCTTCACATATTTGTTTACATCAACAATCTCACAACAGGCTCTCTATCCACCAGTAACTTTAACTGGATCGCAATGTGATGCATTCTCCAATGCATATAAAATGTGTGTCTCTAGTCTCCGACAAACAAATGGAAGTAAGAACACGACCTTCATTTTCAAAGTATTTAAACGATAGCACCCGTCAAAGAGGTGGGTTACAAAATTACACGAACGCTAACCAACATAGTGTGTAAGTCCACGCAATTCATTCATAGTCCTAATCTATCTTCTACACATGAATTCATTCAAATAAAGAAAGCCTATGAAAAAGAATAGGATCAACCCCACCGAGTGGATGAAAAGCCTAGGAGTGAAAAACCATCGATTGAACGAGAAAACTTCTATCTTCCCTATACCCTAAACCATGAAAACAACTTTAAACTTCTTTCACTCTTTGATATTTTTAGGCTGAAAATAATGTATAGAACTTCACTAAATATTGAGTTTTTTTTTTTTTTTGTTTAACATCATTATTGCAGTTAGGTCCCTAAAAAAGTAATAATTTTCAAATAGGCCCTTCTCTCTTCTCCTCTTCTCCTCTTCTCCTCTTCTCCTCAGCTACCATTATCATCATTCATCATCACCACCTTCTTTCTCTCTCTCTTATGTACACCTACACGTTCACCTCTTTCTCTCTCTCTCTGATCAAACGTATATTCTGTACTCTCTCTCTCAACTCTTTCTCTCTCATTTCTATCTATATATACAAATCCCTCTTTTCTCTCCCACTGTTTCTCTAATGGCTTTTATCCACCGCCAACCTCTCTAACTCAACCCCTTTCCTTAAATTTTTTATTTCCTCAACTCGCCGCCGGCCAGTTTGAATGGCCGTCGAATACGAATGCTGCACCCCCAATTTCTTCATCCATATTCTCATCATCGTTC
>JBBPDI010000001.1:1328741-1338810 GCA_037974545.1 Cucumis variabilis
TCTCGATTACATGCACTCTTCTTCCATCCTACAATCTCAAACTCAATCTCTCAGTCAAATGTTTGACTCTCCATTGTAAGAATTTTAATTAACAATTTTTCTTTTCTCTTTTTATTAATACGAACTTAAGTTCAATTAACATCGGTATGTTATGTAGCCGTGAACAAAAGGTCTCCTATTCAATTGTTCTTATTTTAATTTTGGTCTAAAATTATCTAATTGCTAATTGTATTCACTTTATTCTATTCTATTCGTTTTTCGTACTTTCAATGGTCTAATTTTAACCTCCATCGTTTTAAAAAAAATCTTATATTTAGTTTTTTTATATTATTTTAAAAAATAAAATTGATTGAAGAATAATACTAAAACCCTAACAAAAATTAACCTTGATGGAAAATTTTAAAAATAGAAAATCTTAAAAAGGTTTACAACTTATAGCAAAAAAAAAAATTTATTCATGATTATTTTTTTATTAATAAAAAGATTTTTTTAAAAAAAAATAGCTCAATTGGCTTGAAATAAATATATAAATTAATCATGCCAACAACTCCCTCCTCTTAATTACTTACCAACAGAAGTTCTAATTATTTGAATACATCAAAGAAGAAGTCAATTTCCATAATCCTTAATTAATTTAATTCAACTTCTTAATTACGCCAACATATTTTATATATATCAAAAAATTCGACAGCTAAATCACACATATATATATATATAACAAATTCTGCCGCTACCCTTTTTTCTGTTTGAATACCCAGAATAAATAGACGTAATATTTAGAATATTAACTAAATTATTTCAGTAAGGAGATTTAAAATTGTAAGTTGAAGATGTTGATTTTTTTTCTTCTTTAATTTTTCAAAAAAATTAGATTGATGTGTGATGTAACATTGATGTTATGTGTTTCAATAGTTGGAACCTTTTTCTAATATCACAAATTGGTTGTTAGCTGGGTAGTGGAATTTATTATTCTTCTTTTTTAAATGAAAAAAGTAGTGGAATTTATTTATTATCATTGGAAATTATTTTTTATTTTTGTAAATTTATACATTTTTGTTTTTTAGTCAAAGTTCTCATTACATTCTTCAAAAAAAAAAAAAAAAAAAAAACTCATTAGATTCAACGGCTCCCATTTTTTCTTCATTTTGATTAGATTTTCATGATTAATTTTAGAGTTTTAAAAAAAGAATTCTTAAAGTATTAAATTTTGATTCACATATTAAATAGGGAGACTTATAAGTTAAGTATTTAGTATAGTAAATTGGAAGTAAATAAATAAATAAAAGAAACTAAAATAGAGAAATAATTTAGAAACAAAATAAATATGTTTAGAGTAAAAGTAAAATTATATGAAAAAGAAATTGAGGTTCTATTTCCTAATTCCTATAAAATTATAAATTAACATTTCAAAATTTTAAAATTAAAGACTAATTTTATTCCTAATTCAAATAAAGCATAAAAGTAATTTAAACAAGAAGAACAAATATATATCTAATTAAAAAACAAAAAGAAATTAAGAGATACTAAACCACTAGAATTCAAATGAAAAAATGCATCCGTCCTCTTCTAATAATAATAATAACAAACGCAAGCAAATTCAAAATCAAAGACCAACAGGGAAATGCGAGAGATAGACGACGGACCTTGGCGAGGGTAAAAGCAAGAGCAGCGCCGGCGACACCAGCGCCGACGACGATGACGTCGGGGTTGTCGTCGTTGGAGTGGGGGGGAATCTGGAGGGGGGGAGCGGAATTGATGGATTTGGGATGGATGGGATTGGGGGCGGAGGAGTTGTTGATTCCATCTCTGAAAGCGAAGAAGAAGATGAGAGGAAGGATGGAAGCCAAGAGAAGGCCAAACAGAGCCGCCGATAGAAGCTCCATTTGTGTTTGGGAGAGAGAGAGAGAGATATAAATTGTTTGAGAAAGGAATGTGAGAGAGATATGAAGGATTTTTCGGTCTTCTTATAGCACAATTTTTCCAATCTCCAAATTCTTATTTATTTTTTACTTTTAATAATAATAATAATTATTATTATTTAATTAATACACTTAATTTTTTAGGTGAAAAGAAAGGCTATTGACTTATATTAATTACTTCACATAGTAAATTACATGCCTAAATTATATATAAATATAAACCTTAGCTTTTGATAACCCAAATATGATTTTGTTGACTTTATGGATTTGATTTGTGTTGTTTTTACCATTTTGCCCCTAGTGTCAACAAACACTTAGTTTAAAGTTTTTCTCTGATTTGATATTTTTATTATATATATAGATCATTGGGTATGTATTTTGAGAGTTGTAGGTGGCACCAGATTTGATGTACTTATAAGATATATATAATAGCAATAACAATAATGATGATGATGATTTGTTTTAATTTTATTCTTTTATATATGTTCTTATTTCTGTCAAGTTGACCACACACACACATATATATGGGTTGGGGTTCTTCAAACTTTTGCCACCCAACAATAATAATATTGTCAATGTAACTTCTTAATTCAAGTTATTGTATTATAAATTGGTTTTAATATATAGTGTTAGCTACAAACCCAATATGTATATAGCTTTGTGTAGTGGTGTATGGAATTTTCCCTTGGATTGAGTTCTTCTTGTTTGAATTGGAAAGAAATATGTAATGGGTCTAATAATTTTTTTGACCTATTCATAGTCATTTGAATATTAATTAGTTTTTATTTTTATAATACAAATGGAGTGGAAATTTGAATAATGGACCTATGTTGGTTCTTAACAATACAATGGGCATGATTGAAAAAGAACGTGGAAGATCAATCGTTGAGTGGTAATAGATGGATATTATTTTGTTTTCTAGGACAATTTGTAAATATTTATTGTTGTGAGAAGAAAGGGTTTAGTTATAAATCAACTCTTGTGTTAATTCAAGGCTTTCTATTAACCCTAACTTGAAAGGAAGATATATTGCAAAGAACGGACTTAACAAAGTGAAGTAAATAGATTGGTTGAACGCGTGGGAGAAAGAGATACTTTTTAGACCAAAGAATCGAAGATTTCTTGCAGTACTTAGGTGTATACAAGGTGTTCAGTTAAACTAATTAAATTAAGTTTTGTTGACAACTTCTCTAGATACTCTTATTAACACACGTACGACACCATGAGAACATAATTAAAAATATTTCAAATTAGTTCGTAAATAGTCAATAAGAAGTATAACTCGATTAGTTTAGATACACATATTTTATAACAGTTCATACACGTTGGCTCTCTTCACCTTGGAGTAATTGAGAACTTTTTATAATCCATAGCATGTAAGTTTTCTATTCCAATTTCATGGACATGGTCAAAATATAATATATTTATTAAAATCATTGCTCAACTACGTTACATATCAATAAATCTAAGAAAATAGTGTTTTTTTTTTCTATCATGTGTATAGTTTAATGATATGATTGACTATCGTTGTTAGTAATATAAGGGATTCCTTTTCTCAAATAATAATTCTCCATTCAAAAGTTAAATATTAAATGAAACATTTGCAGTAAAAGAAATATATTGTATATACTAAATAGAACTTAGATTTAAAGCTATTTAAGTAAAAGTAGAATAATTAAATTAAATTTGACTATCTTAGATGGCTAGAATTTAATTAATTATTTGCATGTGAAGAGTGTGGAGAAAAAAATATTTTAATAATGTCTTTAAATTTTTCTTTTTAAAAAGAACATAAAATTAAAGATTTGTATGAGAGAGATCAACTTCAACTTGTGGTGGCCATTTTTATTTTTATATTCTAAATAATGGCATTTAGATGTATGTTTCATTTTTCTTTTTCTTTTTTTATATTATATTACACATTTTTGTAGCTATCAAAATTATTATAAATGTTGAAATGTTGAAAGTATTTACAAAATAGCTGAGGAAATTACTTAGATATTGTAGTAAATGTTGGGGCGGGGATTTGAACCCAAGATCTCCTATCCACAAGTACATACAGGTGTCAATCGAGCTAAGCTCTGGTTGACTATTACCCCACTTTTTTCCCTTAATCCTTCCATTTTCCATTATAATTCTTCCATTTTCTAACACAAGTCTTCTCTTTTTTCTTCTTTTCCCTCATTTATTTCTTCTTCTCTCCAAATCTTTCCCAAATGAATTAATTCTCCTCTCTTCTTCTTCATTCTTTGTGTGCCAAATGAATTAACCCTCCTCTCTAATATGTTGTTTATCGTTCTCACATGAAGAAAACAAAATTAATAAATGAAAAAAAAATATTGAAAATGAGAAAAAAAAACTACGTAATACAATTTTTTATTGCATAGGATTGATGATACAAACTTAAAATACAAATTTATTTTGTATTCTATTTACGGTACAATTTGAAGAAACATATTTTACATAAATGAAAAAAAAACATAATACAATTTGTTTGTATTGTGTATTGTGTGTACGATCAAATTTTTTTTCTTATACAAAATCAACTTAAAAATTAATACATATTTGATGTGTGTTGGGGTTAAAGTAGAACTGAAGTATAAACATTATTATAATACAATTTTTCGTCGTTTAGAAAAAAAGTACGAACAAAATAAATAAATTTAGACAAACAAAAAAAAATTAATACAACTTTTATTTGTATTTGGTTTACGAAAAACATTCTATAAGCATTTCTTACCCATTGAAAAAAATGTAATTTAATTTCTTTCTCATATGAGGTTGTGGTATAAAAGACAAATATTTGTCATAATTTTTTTTTAAAAAAGAGAGCATATTTTTTAATGTATTGGACTTACGGATCAAATTGAACTATAAATTAAAGACAAATGAAAAATTAAATAATACAAGTTTTGTGTGAATTGAATTTACGGTATAAATTTCATAAACATATTTTACACAACCAAACAAAAAATTAATACACTTTATTTTGTGTACTGGATTTAATGTTAAAAAAAAGAAAGAACTACGGTACAAATGAAAAAAAAAACTTTACTTTTGAAAGTGTATTAGGTGTACGTTACAAGTAAAAAAATATTTATACAAAGTCAACAAAAAAATTAATACAAATTTTTTGTGAACGCTTGGATTACGGTACAACCGAACTAAAAAAATTAATTGAATACAATTTTTGGTTGTAGAGACTTTACGGTATGAACAATTTACACAATTGTAAAAAATATTAACACGTTTTTCATTTTGTATTGGGTTCACGAAAAAAAAAAGAATTTTATTTCCAGAAAAAAATAATTGTGTATTTTTTCTCATATTGAGGTTAACGTACAAATAAAAAAAATTACACAAATTAAAAAAAATACAATTTTTTGGTTATAATCCTTCACCCAAACAATGATTATAAATAATCCTCCATATTTCTCCCACTTAATCCTTCCCTTAAACAAGGATTATAATAATCATTTTCTCCATTTAATTCCTCCTTTTCCTTATTCATTTTCCTTTCTCCAAACGACCCCTCAAAGATATTTATACTCCTCTTTAAGGCGGTTGAATGAGACTATTTATAGTTAGCCAATCATCTGACATATATGCTTCATGCTTATGGTCGCGTGTGACAACAAGTGTCATAAACATTTCTGCAGATCCAAGTTGTAGGGTGCCAGTTCGACCTCACAACTCGTTTTATTTCTGGACCTGTGTATATATTTATCAACTTAGTTTGGTGAGTTCAAACCCTAAGGTATTAACATTCACTCTCCTGTGCATTTTTCTGGTGCCTTTAATTTGAATTTTGGTAATCTGTTTGTAGATTTTGAACCCTGCTCTGGACAACCTCAATCAAAGAAAACTTTTGAAAGATTAACTATAGAGAGATTATATATCACTAGTAGTATATTATGAATATTTTTTTTTATGCCAGACCATTATTCTCATATTGTAAATTAATTAGTATAGAACATAATCATTACTAATGAAACAAATACATTTGAGAGGCTCCAAGGTTAAAACAATTGATCATCATTAATCTTGCATATGTAATAATCTTGACTTTCATTACCTTTTGAATTATTGAATAAATACTATAGGATTTTATTATAATTAGAATAGTGGGAAGAAAGAAGACTTCAATTTTGGCTAAATTATAAAAATATCCTTCATCTTTATTCATTTTTTTTCTAGAAATTATAACATTATTCTTTACGGTTAATTTACATTTTATAAACGTTATTATATTTTATGAATATTATATGTAATATATTCTTCTGATCAAGTCAATATAAATGAAAACATACACAATAAAAATATTTTACTTTCATACGACAATATATAACACTATAAATTTGTTTGAAATCATAGAAGAACATAGTCTGCAAAATAGAAAATACACTAGGGCGCTTCAATGGTGAAGTAAAAAACCGTAAAAAGAGGTGAAGATTAAAATTAATAACATAAGATTTAGAGAAAGCGTACCGTCTAGGATCGAAGTTATAATAGCAATACTTCCAGTAGTGTTTGAACTAGGCCGCTTCCTTTTTATTCAGAAATCAAGTGAACAGGTATGCCGAACTAGGTATGTTGTGGGCCTACTAAATTGAGAATATATGGATGAAGTCGAGAGGTCGATGTGAAGACAATCGAGCTCAAAGAAAACCTAAGACTCAATTCTCTTCCTTCTTTGGCTTAGTATTTTTCAAATGTATGTTGTTTTGGGTTATATTCATTCATTATATGATCTATAACACACACAAATAAATAAATACATACAAATATAGACTCTCTCTAATTAATTGGTAAAGTAATTAATTACAATACCTTTCAAAAAAAAACTAATTAATTTTATATATTTATTTTGAGAAAGAGACTATATATATTTAATTAGACAATAGACATAGCAGCATATATTATATTTGATAAATGACACTCACGTTGAACATCATCAAAACGCGTAATTATTTCATTTAATAAAAATGCAACTAAGATATATATATATATATATATATATATATATATATATATTATTAACACATGAATTAATTAATTAATTAAGGTTTCACTTAAATTAATATTTATTAAGCTGAAAATACCTTTTTAATGTACAATAATTAAATACAAAACCTAAAGGGAAGAATCGTGAGTTTCATGCCTAGTGGATTCATTACAATAACCAACTTATTAATCATAATATTATTAAGTTCAAAATCCCTTTTTTAATTTTAAGAAATTAAATTCAACATTTGAATATTTACATCTCGTACAAAAAAATCAAATCAATTTTATTTTTTAGTGGTTTTAATCGTTGTAATTTTTCTTTTTAATATTTGAAAAAACCCCTTTTAATTTTAGATTAAACTAAAAAAGACATTCTGTACTCTTAAAACAAGAAAATTATCGTAAAAAAGAAATTTAGTAAAAATATTTAAAAACATAAGAAAATTTTAGATTCTATCACGAATGAACATCCACAAGTTCACTAGCTCGATAGAATTATCTAAAATTTTATTAATAATAAAAAATGTCTCATTATTATTTATACTATATTTATCTAAATATTTTTTTTTTCATAAAATTTTTATGATATAGTAAAAGTATCCATACACATCTCCATGAAATGTTTAATTTATAGAAAGATAGAAATATTGATGCGTTGAAATAAATTAATTAATTTCAACGGATAGGTTTAAACTTCACATTTATAATATTCAGTTTTCTCAACATTTTTTCATGTTTTTTTTTTAAATAATTTGTTATATTAAATTAGCTTATGTAACGTACCGTGATTATATTTAAAAAGAAACAAAACAATCCACATTTTTCTCGTGTATTTTTTTAATTAAATGCATTTGTTATATTTTTCTATTTTAAAATTATTTTCCCAATGTTGATTAAAATTTATAATATTTCAATAATACTTTGACTCTATGAGTATTTTAATTAGGTAGTTGGATGAGAAAAAGAAAGACTTCATATTTTCTTCATAGAGAAGAAATTAAAAGACAATAAACATCTTACCATAAATATTACTTACTGCAGAGAAGAAATTAAAAGACAATAAACATCTTACCATAAATATTACTTACTGCAAAGCAATGTTTTCTTTTTTAATTAATAATTTAACTTAGACATTTAATTTAGGGTAATTGTAATAAACGATCATTTTAACAATAATAATTAAAGATATAGCAATATTTAAAAAAATTGCAAATATAGCAAAATTATCGCTGATAAATTTGTATCGCTGATAGACTCGTATGAAGTCTATCAATGATAGACCAATATTTGCAACATGGTCTATCGGTGATAGACTTTTATCATTGATAGAGTTTGACAAATTTTGCTATATTTGTAAATTCTTTAAAATGTTGTTATATACTTAATTATTTTGAATATAATTGCTAAATTTGCAACTATCCCTTTAATTTAGAGAAATAGTAAAAAACAGCAAATTTGACAAAATATTTACAACATATAGCAAAATTTCAGATTTTATCAATAATAGACAAAATCTCTAATAAAGATATTAGTGGTATTGAATATCATGGATTATTTTATAAATTGATGTATTTATTTTTTAATTAAATATAAAGACATAAATTCTTTATTAGAGAGAGAACTAAAATATGTTTACAAAGTTTAGGAAAATAATTTTTAGTTTTTAAAATTTGAAAAAGAAAAAAAAAAAGAGAAGAAGAAACAACAAATATCACTTTAATTTAATTATAAAGCTAACTTACATCACTATAAATACATATGACAAAGACGACAAAAATTGAAAGTGAACTTATCACAAGTAAAACCTACTTTGAGTTTGATGGTTTTAGAAAAAGTATGTGACGTGATAGAATCAAATATCTGATTTTAGGATTATATATATATAGTCCCAACATTATACTTGTGGAGTTAATTTTCAACTTAAAGTTTATAATATATGTATACTTTAATGTCTTCTCCTTGTAAAAGAAAATATTCTACCATCAACCATGTTATTTATATAATAAGATTATCTATGTTGATATCATTTAAATGGTTGGAGTGAGAGACAACATTATATATCAAACATTGACAATATTTGAAAGATAATAGATACGATTTTGTTTTCAACCTTACATCATCATGTGTGTGTCATGTACAGAACCAAAACTGATTACAGATTTTAAAAACCTAGAAACACAAAACGTTATCAAATATAAAACATTCATAACCTAATGGATGTGATCAATGAGATTCAAATTTGTCACTCTAACTAATAATCGACTTGACAAAAAAAGAAAGAGAGAGAAAAAAAGAAAATTAACATCCAATTAAACTCTTATAAACTAGTAGCTAAACTTGGCATAATGGTATTGTAGGCATTAAAGACTCTTAATTAGTCGACAAAGTTGTTGGTGGATATTGGTATTAAATCCTCCCACCAATATTATTATTATTATTTTGGAGAAAATATTTTATGTTCAATTCAAGTATAGTTTCATTTAGTCCATTGATTTTATTTGTTATTATTATTTTTTATAGTTTTACCTCTAAATTTTTAGATTCTTAGAACTTTAATTATGAATCTTTTATTATAAGTGACCTTCTAAGTTCTCCATGAGTTATATAGCTGCGAGCTTGCTCTAAACTCTCTTAGACTCATTCTACACCTCTTGACTCTCCACATGGGTCCCATTAAGCTCACATAGGCCTCTTTCGTGTTTACTCTAAACTTCTCTTTTAAACTCATTATAGATCATATAGCTCTTGTGAACTCTATATGAGGTTCATAGACTCTGTATGAACTTTCTCTTAGACTTACCATCTAAATTCTCATAGGCTTCTTTGAGCTCCCACATGAGTTCTCTCTATGCTCATTTTTGAACTTTACTTACCCTAGTTATCTCATAATAAGTCTAAATTTGCTCGTAATAATTATGAGTGGTATATATTGTTCTAATTCTTTCTAGTTTTCGATTATATCAGTCATTCATTTCTACGATACTTTTTTCTTTATCAATTGTGTATATTTTCATGCATGCAGAGGGGACAGTAATTTAGAAGAAATGCTTGAAAGAAAAAGGTGTGTTTTGAAGCAATGAGTTGATAACAAAACAAAAAGAAAAAGTATGAAAAAATGGCGAATTTTGTTTGTCCTAAAGGAG
>JBBPDI010000001.1:1531247-1545725 GCA_037974545.1 Cucumis variabilis
TAGACCCGCTTGGCCTTTACTCTGATGATGATGAGATATGGAAAGCATTAGAGAGGTGTAAGCTGAAGGCCACTGTCAGCAGTCTACCAAATCAGCTCGACTTATCTGTGAACTGATGAAGGTGGAAACTGGAATGTGGGGCAATGCCAACTCTTCTTGGCAACTGAACCCAACTCTTTCGTCTCGGTTGAGTGCTATTCAAACGAAACAAAATTCTCGTTCTCGATGAGGCTACCGCTTCAATCGACTCGGCAACCAACACCATTTTACAAAGAATTGTAAGAGGAGTTTTCAGAATGCAGTGTTGTAACAGTAGCTCAGAGAGTTCCTACCGTTATTGACAGTGACCAAAGTCATGATTCTCTCCTTTGGTAATTTGGTTGCATATGAAGAACGCTCAAAGCTGATGGAAACCAACTCTTATTTCTCCAAACTTGTAGCTGATCAATACTGGGCTAGCTCTCAGAGAGACTCTTAATTCTCATCACTAAATACAACGTCTTGAAAACAAAGTATTTCTCTTTTTTGGTACAATGGTAGAGACAAGGAACCGAACCTTTGACTCTAGAAAGAAAGGTCATACGTATGCTAGCAGTAGTTTGTTTACTACGATGAAAACTATTGATTATCTCTTCAAATTCTTAATTATCTTCGTGCCTAACACATTATTTAAGAGATAAAAATTTGTTAGGATATGAAAGTTTTATTTAATTATTTCAATAATTTAATTTTTAATATTTATGAATCTATATTTAATAATGAGATGTGAAAAGAACTTTGTAACCTTTTATTTTTTTCAACCTAACTATCTATAAAGACTCCTATCTTCTACTATTTTATTTTCTTACAAACATTTGAATGTTTTTTTTTTTTACTTCACTAGATGTGTTTTTCCATTTTTTGGCAAATAAGCAATTGTTTTTACTCACCATGGTAAAGCCATGGATATGTGGCCATTTGTAACTCTTCACCAATTAGTATTGTTTGCTTAAAAGGTCAACATTAATTATGATTATAGATTTATGGTTAATTCAAAATTTAAGTAGGAATGAGTTTGGAAGTCTATTTGTTTTTTTTAAAAAAATTTAGATAATAATTACAAATATTTAAATTTTGATAAATATTTTGTTTATTATTACTCATTTCAAATTCCATCAACCATAGTAAAAAAGTAACATATCTATTGTAGCATTTGTATTTTCTATAATTAGTGATATTTATTTGGTAATTAAGCAAATCAATTTTCCATATCTTGCTAAGTTGATTCGTTTGTAGTGTATATGCCAATCCTTGAAGTTTCTCTAATAAAAAAACCATGTGTTAGATGAATTTTAAGTTTATCATAGTTTATTAAATTTTTATTTAAACCATTTTGTTACTAATACATTGCGGTAAGTTTGTGGATTTGATGGGTAAACATGCATTTGTATCATGTCAATAGTTAATTTTTTTAAATAAAAAAAACCATGTCTTAAACAAAGTTTAGATTTACAATAGTTTATTTAATTTTATTCAAACTATTATATGGTTACTAATACACTGTGGTAAATTTTCAGGTTTGATGGTGAACATTCTAATAGAGGGTTTGGAACATTTTCAAAGTACTTGAAATTTCAAAGGATGTTGAAAAATATTAAACAAAAAATAAAGGTGTTGAAAGTCATTGTGATTAAAACGGCAACCATACATTTCATGTTTGTTTATTGTTTATAATTTAATAAATTAAGTTACTTAAAATGGTACCACAATACAATACAATTTTTTCCTCACTCTTTTACTCTATTTATAATCAATACATATATATACAAAATCAAAACTTTAGTTTCAAAAAACTTATAGAGTTTTGTCCATTTTTATGTTCACTATTGATTTCATAACATTGTAAGTTACTTAAATTTGAGTTTGTGTAATTTATTAATTTAATTTTTTTTGTAGATTTTAGTGCTGCTCAATTTTACAACGACCATTAACAAAGACTAAAGGACAAACAATACATGTTGAAATTTATCTTTCCCACTAGGCAATTATAGGTTGCAGTTGCACTTTATAAAGTGATCTCAATAAAAACAAGAAAACATTTCTTAAATTTAAATGTTTTTAGAAAAGGATACTTATAGAGTCAGTAGACGCATTCAAGCATCTCACTAAGTAGACACCCTTTTAACACCCTCATCATTTCCAGGTATATATATTTAATAAAGCTGAGGGGATACAAAGTTCGTGATGAGTACAAAAGGGCTAGAGATAAGCCTATAAGCCCAAGAGCAATGATAACAAAAATCAATAATATTTAAAGCAATAGATGACTATACATAACGAGGTTACTCATTTAGTAAGACTAAGTGAGATCATCTCACAATCATTCCCTCCCTCCTTTGAAAGTTTACTATCTTTCCCTATGATTAGTGTGTATTGAAAATGTATTAAACAAATATTTTCATATTATGTTTCTTTAACGTTGTTGTTTCTCAATCAAGATTATCAATATATATATATAATTCTGAAAAGAAAGAAAATATAGATAATTTTTTTTAAAAAAAAGAAAGGTTTTGAGTACACGTGCAACGCACGTTTGTGTATTCTAATTTCTATAAGTTTGACATCAAGATGAGAAGTGAATCGACATTTTCATTAATTATATATATCCAAAGAAAGATACCAAAATAAAAAAACAAAATGTGTATGTATATAATAACAACAAATGGATTCTTATAATAGAAAATGTTGATGCTTATAGCTCGATTTGATGACCATTTGGTTTTTGAAAATCAAATATATAAAATCTCGTTCCACCTCTAGATCTGTTTGCTTTGTTATATATATATATATATATATTTTGTAGACCAATGTTTTTAGAAGCCATGCCAAACTCTCACAATTATAAAAGTAGACCTAGTTGTCTAATAACGGTGAATTGATTTTTAGTTTTTAGTTTTCACCTATTTTTCAAACGCAATTGAATTTATTTAAATACTATTTTTTTTTTTTGAGTTTATTGTTTTTAGATATAATTTTCTTCGTAGAAATACCCACCAACATCAACGTTTTAAACCTTTTAACACAATCAAGAACCAAATGCAAAATTAAATTCCAAACTCAAACACAAAACTACAACATTAATTCAGAAACTTAAGAGTGCAACGAACCAAAATGAAAACTAAAACACAAATTATGGGGTTAGGGACTAAAAACGTAGTTTGGCCTCCATTATCATTTTAGAACAGAGATAGTGAAAGAGAGTAGAGCAGTACAATATCATATAAGATTTATTATTGTCATGTAGTTCTCACACATAAGCATAAACTTTGATTATACAGATGACTTTTCTTTTAGTCGACGATTGGGTCGAAAGACACCAGAGTCCTCTTGCGAGCAGCACAGCCTGTTTCAATCACGACAGCATGAAACTTGAGGATACGATTCAAACAGCCATCTTTTGCTCGTAATTCAATACTATACTCTTTCTTGCCACAAGGATAAACATAAACCCAAGCTTCCAAAACTGCTTGAAACACAAGATTATTTCCATATTTTTCGTTGAACGCTGCCACTGCAAACTTAGCAACTTCTACAACTTGATCATTGGGACATATAATCCATTTTTTTGATGGATCATGACTCTTGCAGCCCCCCGGCCTCTTACTCCCGAGACCGATGCCTCCGCCGATCTTTATATTGAGACCAGGAATACCAAGGTTAACTCCTCCACCAATACCAATTGTCATTTTTTTGTGAGCTTTAGTTGATATTTGATAGTATTGAAGATTTTGTGGTGGGTTGCCATTGCATGAGTTGTTGAAGCTTTTATACAAGTGTATTCATGGGGGGAAAGAGTGTAAGTCAAAGAATAATATTATTGGAAAGGATATTGATTCTTTTTAGGACGATATACCTTTGTATGTTATTCGATTGTTATAATAGTGTTTTAGTGTTTATGTTGTAGGGTTTCTTTTATTTTTGTTATCTATGTTTTGCATAATATGTGGGAAATATAGATGATAGAATATTGATACTTTTTGGAAATTAGCTTTCCAAAGTTATTCCATTATGCTTTTTAGGGAGGTTTCAATCACCATTTTTTTAGGACTCCTTTGATGAACCATTTCGTTTTTTCTTTTTGTTTTTTAAAATTAAACTTATTTTTTCTTCAATGTCTTACAATGATTTGCATCTTTCTTAGATACAATTGTTGAATTCTTAGTCAAATTTCTCAATTCCAAAAAACTTACTTTTTGAAAGCTATATTTTTTTTAGTTTTCAAAATTTAGCTCGGTTTTTTAAGTCATTGGTAGAATATATAGATAAGAAAAGAAGAAAAATGGAGTGGGATTAGAATTATGTATAAACTTAATTTAATTTCAAAAACAAAAATAAATATTTTATTCTTGTAATAACCATTATCTAGGACCGATTTCGTGTTCTGACACTACCTTGAAGCACCGTGATGTTCCAAACATTTTGTCAGAGATCGAGTTTTGCGCACTGCAACACACGTGGTCATGTGCATGCCATGCATCCACAGTTTATAAAAGTCGTTACTCTTTTGATTTTAAGTCTAGTTTCTCTCGAGCTTTCACCCCTCGACCTGATTTTTTCCTTCCCTATATTTTTTTTTACGTATGGGTATATTAATATTGTATATATGTTTGTAATCATTATCTTGGATCGATTTCGTGGCTAAAGTGAGTTGGTAGGCTTAAGGCAAGGTGAAACCTATATCAACAACGATTTTGTACTGTAAGTTTGAGCAACGAGACTAAGGTGGGCAAGGGGTGATTCCCCATCCTGCCAATTGAAAACGAGGACGGGAGTGAGGGTTCCTCGTGTCGAGGGAATAGGTTCCCCACGAGGACCCATCCCCATTGAAAAAAGAAATAGTAAATATGAAATCAACAACAGGCTTTTCATCTCAACACCTTTAATTTGCAAAAGGAAAAAGAAAAGGGAACCAACAACCATCGACCCACTGGGCTATTCGAATAAATAAAAAGAAGAGTGCTTATTGTTTCAAACTAACCTTACTCTCTCACAACCATAATAAAAATTGAAAAGAAGGAAAAATGTTGAGATAGCAATGTGTTTTATTTTCTCTCTCTTTTTTTTTTTTACTTTTTGATTTAAAATTTTAATTTTAGGTAATGTAAAATTAAATGTGTGTTCTCTTTTTTTCTATATGTGTTTTTATTTGGTAAATGACACAATTTTAATACAAAGATATCTCTTTCCTCAATTACATAACACAAAACAAGATGAAATGTAATTTTAGGAATAATAATTAAATGTATAGCAAAATATTTATAGAAAAAATTACAATTATAGCAAAGTCTCTATCGACGATAAACCTCCTGTTATATTTTATCAATGATATTTTTTAAAAGTATTTGAAAGTTACCTAATATATATATGTGTATAACAATAGTTTTTATTTTTATCAGATGTATAAAAACAAGAGGTAATCAAATAAACAAAAATATTTACAAAATTTCATATCTAATCACTAATAGTCATCGATAAATTAAAATCTATTGGTTATAGATATGATGTTTTGTTATATTTTATAAATATTTTCAACAGTTTTGTCATTTACAATAATTCCTCTAAAATAATAGGTATTATAAATATAAAATGTTGATTAAGACTAGTAATTAGATAACTATTTGATTTTTTGGTTTTTGGTTTTTGGTTTTTTTGACAGTTAAGTATGTAAAGGTCTCTTTTGCTTCCAAGTTTCTTTTATTTTATTATCTATTTTCGATAATAGGAGAGTAAAAATAAAGGAATATTGATACTTTTTAAAAAGATTTTTGAAGGTAGAAAATCAGGAAATTGAGGATTAGGAATAATAAGATCTTGTCATAACTTTTTTTTTCCTTTTAAAAAACAAGGATACAAATGGTGAGTAGGTACACCCGAACATATCTCACTAAGTAGATACTTCTTTAGCATTTTTATCATCCCCACTTCATTAATTTAGGATTAGAAAATATTTCATCTTTTCACGATGAGAAAAAAGATAAACTTCATCTAATTCTCTCTATAAATACATTATTATAACTTTTATATGAGATATCTTAATCCTAATCTAAAAACTTCTAGAGTAATTATAATAGATAACAATTTTAGTAATAATAGTTAAGTATATAGTAACATTTTAAAAAAATTGTAAATATATTAAAGTTTATCGATAATAGACATTTTTATATTGATAGACTCTTATGATTTATCAGTAATAGACCAATATTTGCAATATGGTCTATCAGTGATAGACTTTAACTGATTTTACTATATACTTACAATTTTTTAAAATGTTATTATATACTTAATTATTTTGAATCTAGTTGTTATATTTACAATTATCTCAAACTTTTCTAACTACTTCTATACTTATAATTCTCTTACTTAAGCTTCGTAACCATTTTTTAATCTTTGTCTTACATGTTCTCTCTTTTCTCAATTACAAAATTTACTGTTGATGACACATGAAAGTCGATGCAATTTCCCTTTGGCCAAATTTTGGCATATATATATATATATATATATATATAACATAAATGGTTATTAATAATACTAATAATAAAAATTTGATGGCTAAGGTTTTATTTGGTGAATATATATAACACCAATTTCACTTCTAAATTTTTTGCTTTAATTATCTACTTCATACCAAAGTTTTTAAGAACCAAGTCATGTTTTGAAAATTAAGAAAATGGTTTGAAAAACCTCTTTTTAAGAAAAATTCAACTAATTTATAAAAGATAGATGAAAACCGTTGTAATAACTAGAGAGAAAATAGACTTAATTATAGGCCATATTTATTATTAATCTGTGATCAAAATTGGTGTGGTCATAATAAATTGATGTAACATTCATAATGGAACTCAAACACAAACGAAAATTAATTTCTTTTGATCCCGTTTATATATAGACATGAGCATGGCGTTTGCTCGAAAAGCTGCTGTGAATAAAATTCCAGTATCACTTGAAGAACTTTTCAAGATGATTCCAACGTTTGCTTCTCAGTTGGACGTTGTGCAAAATCCAGGTATATACATGTTCGGTAGTTTATATATCATCTATAATTTGCTCTGATTCAAGTCTACATTTTGCAAGTTCTATTATTGACTATAAACTTGATGATCATAGATGTTTTTATTTTATTTTTTATGTCATTATTTGCATATGTTTTAAGTTGGAAACATTGTTATCCTGTTTATATCAGTTGATGGTGCAGTAGTTTGAAAAACAAGTATAGCAGGACTCTTTTACTGCTTGCACCTGATCAGATGCTAAAGATCCAATATTTCCCTCAACTTGATGTGTTGCTGATTCTGAGAATGATAGTCTATAGAGTGGTTTATGAGCCAAATAAAAAAAAATTAAATAGAAACTACTCGTAGATCCATATTTGTTTAACTATAGACAGTAGTGATCCCAATAGTTTTTTGTTAAAATCCTTTTAAATAATATCCCAAACATATAGCTAGAGTCTAGAGAGACTCTATTTGTGAAGCTTTTTAACAAACCTTAGAAACTAATACTACATGGTTAGTCAGTTATAATATATAGATAGCGAAATTAAATACAAAAACACACAACTATAAGCAGTAAAGAATATTGTAGATCATCAGATAGACCACAACACAAAAGGGAAAGTTTGGTATATAGCTTTATTTATTAATTTTTTTCAATAGAAACACTTCATAAAACTATTAATAATCTCACTCAAAACAAACGCCTTAGTCCGCAATAGAATTGCTAGAGCGATTACAGAAAGAGAGAAACAAAACTTGACCGAAAAGCTCCAAATCTAATACAAAAAACTCGTACGACTCATTACTACATGTGGTTATTCAGATATAACAATATATATGGATAGCAAAAGACAGTACAGAACAAAGTACAAACCATACCAAATAAGTGACGAAGTTTGTAGAGAGCTAGAAGGAAGAACACAAGACAAAAAGAGAAAGGAAAGTTTGATATATATATATATTATAGTTTACTTTATTTTAGAGGTAGGAAATTATCTGTTCAAAAGACTCAAGAGTGATGGTAGATTCTTCATTATTCTGAGCATGTTGTTGGAGCAAAACAGCTTCAAATTTGAGTAGACGTCTAAGACAATCGTATGCTTGAACATGAAGACGGTACCTTATAGTATTTCCATGATCATCCAACTCCTTATACCAACCTTCAACAACGTTCTTGTATATCAGGCTCACTTCATATTTTTTCTTGAACTCTTCTACTCCATGCTCTGCAATGGCTTGCAAACAAGGAATCAAAACATTAGGGAATTTAATCCACCTTTTGGAACAACTACTTGGTAAAGAACTCATTTTGATGACCTTAGTTTTATGTAAAAA
Organism: Cucumis variabilis; assembly: GCA_037974545.1. Lineage (NCBI taxonomy): Eukaryota > Viridiplantae > Streptophyta > Magnoliopsida > Cucurbitales > Cucurbitaceae > Cucumis > Cucumis variabilis. Next base: position 1,539,614 of record JBBPDI010000001.1, read on the forward strand.
TTAATTAATTTTGGGGATTTATTTCATGAGTCGTTGTTTGACACATATATATTAAATAAGTCTATCAAATTGTGGATGGATGGATGTTAGTCAAACTAACGTTTTATAAGAGATAAGATCGATATCTATGTCAATCTTGTGTATTTGTGTGTCAAAACGTTTTGTCAACCTTCAAATTAGAAACTTGTTTGATTCTCAAACGATGCATATATATTGCATCAAAATTAAATTTATATATATATATATAAAAAGAGAAAAATTTACCACATGTTATTCAAGAAACATATCTCAACTTAAATTAAATTTGACATCATAGATTTTAATTTCTCCTACTAATAAAATAAAAATTGATGCTATTTTTTAAAAGATGGAAATATATCTATTTTTCTAAGAAGACAATAAGTATAGTTATAGAAGAAATTTTTTTAAAAGAAAAAAAAAAGAGTAAAAGTTGATGGCTATAATGAGAATAAGTTTCTTTTGACCAATGGTTTTGACCGTAAGTTTTTAAAGCTAAGTAATAATAATAAATAATAATTTATCACTAATATCGTTAAGATTTCATAAAAGCTTCTATTGGATATCACCAATTGACTCACTAATTTAAGATATTTTACCTTTAGTTCTATCTTCGTCTCACTGATATTAATGATATTTTTTTAATACACAGATATATCAAAAGGAATTATTCAAACTCATTAAAACTTTTTTAAACGTGGGCCTAATTAAATAATAATAATAATTTTTTTTGCTATCAAATGATTTAAACAGGAATTAGTTTGATACAATTAAATTAATTTTTAGACAATTAAAAAATTAAAACCAACACTTTTGACCAACCTATTTGATTATTGTAATAACACAAGACTAACAATGAATAATACAAAATTATAGAACTAATGAAAATTGCAATAATTGGTTTCATGCAAATAAAATATATAATAACAAAAATTAATTGCAAAAATAATTACGAGAAGAAGGATAGAAAAAAGTGGACATTTGTTCGATATAGACTCACACATGCTTCCTCTTAGATATGTCACTCAAAGTTAGACTCTAATTTTTCACAGCTAGAGTTGAACTGCTATAACGCATTCTTTTCTACGAGCAAGAACAAATCCAATTCCCTCCACGATTAAAGATCGATCTAAGGAGGATTACGTATCAGATTCTAATTGGGTGAAATTAAAACTAATTGTAAATATTATTTTCGATGGTTTGTTATTTTAAAACAAAATGTATTCTCTCAAAAATAATAATAATGATAATAAAGGAATGTGTTGACGTAAATTAGTTGGAATAGAATATTATTACTTTTTAAAAGCTTTTGACCGTTGTATCCATTTAGTACTATTAAATTCCTTTTATCTTTTATTATTTAAATGCTGACATGTCCTGATGTTATTGGACCATGCATTGCCACGTCATCAAATTGAATTATTTCATTACTCATTTTTAAGTTTATTTTTAACCAATTTTTAAAAAATTCTTATTAAAATTATTTTGTTGTTTATTAATTTTGTTGATATATATATATTCATTTAATGCATTAAATTTCAAATTAATGTTTTTTTCTTCCAAGAAAATTTCATTTAAGTTCTTTCACGTTCCAAGTTAAAAATCTACTACATCTCCACTAAGATTTCAAGTATATATCTAATAATATTGGTAATATTCTAAAACAATGTAAAAACGTGCATAACATATTTCATGGTTTATTATTATTTCAAAAAATACTCAAGTGCATTTCAAGAAACACGCATCTTTGTCTACACATCTCACCAAATTGTCTAATAATAATTTGTCACATGACATTCTTCTTGCTTTTTTATTAAAATATTTTATTTATTTTTTTTAATTTGTATGTGTGTGGTGAGAGTGATATATAAAGATTAGTGTATTATGAAATGCACACAAAGTATTGTTGTGTTTACAAACATACACTTGAAAATGAAAATTAACCTGACATATATTTTTTGGTGTCGAAGATAACATATTGTAGAAATTGTCATGCTGAGGCACTTGTATGTATCAAATATACCTTGTCTTGTTTTTTGAATAAGCCACCTTTTTGTCGATTCTTGCTTTCATTTATGAGAGGAAGAAATTTGATTTTTTAAAAACAAATTAATTTACGTAATGTTGAAAATAAAATCATTTGAAAACTTTATAACTACGAGGAACTTCCATAGAATATGTATTTTTATGTTAATATATATTATTATATTTTAAAAACTTAATGGTAATAAGTGCTAAAGAAAAGTGAATTAGGCCAAATTGGCTCCGTTTATCTCTTTGTCGAGTGGTTATGACTTTTTTAGCGCACGTATTCGTTTGAAAGATGGTGGATGTGACTTTTTCGATTGTTAGTTAACAAAATAAATTTATATATTTTAAAAATTATGTCTAAGGTTGAACAAATGTAATTGATAAAGACAGGATACGACTCTTCGAGATATGATGTAATAGATGTTATGTGGATGCATCTATTCGAGATTGAAGTGGTTACAACTTACACGACACACTCATCAAATAAGTGCATCAATCCTTCCAATGTTTATGCAACATGCATTTACGTGTAAAAGAAAAACAAAATAAAATACCTTGCATTTACATGAAACTAGTAATTAATCCATAAATTCTCGTGACTTTGAAGTAGATATATAATAACATTTATAAAATTAGTTACTATATGTTAAAAAAAATTACTATTTAGAAAAGACTCAATCTAAATTACACTTGTTTCTCAACTAGCTTAAGTATAACGTCTAGAAACTAGAAAGTTCGTACTATATTTATAGTGAGATCCCACACAAATATATCGTTGGAAAATTCTCACCAATAGCCTAAACTTCCCTACTTTATGTACAAAACCAAATGTATTTACATTTCAACTTACACAAATTTCCAATTCGATCGATGAATTTTTTTTTTTCACAAAAAAAAGGAATTAATTAAAAGAAAAGCTTTCCATCTTGCTATGTCATCTTCACACAATTTTAAATTTAAGACAAACCAAAAGGAGCAATAGAGAAATTACCTTGAGCCCCATAGAAAGGAGGAAGCACAAATCACAAGGATGATTTGTTGGAAACAGGCTGAGATGTATCAGATTGCAATGATACTTGAGAGTTTGTGTTGGTTGAGTAAGTATATGAAAAAGGGTTTTCATTAGGAGCTGTGGGAGCATAGAACATAGGCACAGGCATTTGTGTTGGGAGTTTAGGCAAAGGGGCCTCAAAGTTCAGCACTTGAATTGCTTGCCTTATGGAAGCTCTTAGGTTATGATTTGGGTGTGCACACCATAGCCCCACAGTCATTAAACGCACCATTTCTTCTTGATTGAACTCTCCATTCAATGCCTTATCAACTGCTTCAAGAAGTCTTCCTTGTCCATACAATCCCCAAACCCAATTCACCAAACTAATCTTTTCTTCTTCTTCTTCATTGTGCTCCACTGCTTTTCTCCCACAGGCTATCTCCAATGCCACCACCCCGAAACTAAACACGTCTGATTCCTTACTCGCTTTGCTTGTGAGGAGGGACTCTGGAGCTAGGTAGCCCATCGTGCCTGCTACGACTGTCGTTGGCGAGCGGAGACCATGATCAACAAGTCTGGCTAAACCAAAATCACCGACTTTAGCGTTGAAGTTTGAGTCTAACATCACATTGCTTGATTTGATATCTCTGTGGACAACGCATTGTTCCCATTCCTCGTGGAGGTAGAGCAAGGCAGAGGCTATGCCGTGGGCTATTTTGTATCTTACAGGCCAGGAGAGGCGTGATTTTTTCCCGAACAAATGGGAATCTAAGCTTCCGTTTGGCATGTACTCATAAACGAGTACGAAATGGCCGCGTTCGTGACTGTATCCGACGAGTTGAACAAGATTTCGATGTCGCAAACGGCTTATAATGTTGACTTCAGAGATGTACTCTTTTTTTCCTTGCTTGGAAGTGCTTGATATCTTCTTTGCTGCTATTTCCATGTTTAGTTCTGTCACAAAGCCTTTGTAAACACCACCAAAACCTCCTTGTCCAAGCTTTCCTTCTTGAGAAAAGTTGTTTGTTGCTTTAACAAGTTCCTTATAAGCAAATCTCTTTGGTCCTGTTCCTCTAATGAACTCTTCATCAACAACATTCTCCACCATACTAATTTCTTCATCACCAAAATCATCATCATCATCACCATCTCCCTCTTCTTTTTCTCTCTGTTTCCTCTTCGTTCTTCTCCACCAAACAACAAATAAGAATCCAGACAGAAAAATCAAGCCAACCAATCCAATAACCAGACCCACAATCCACAATTTGGATTTATCCTCAACAATTCCAGTTACAACAATCAAATCCAAACTCGATGTGAAATTCCAACTTCTAATTGCTTGAATTGGGATTGACTGACCTGTTGATGCAGAAAAGCCAACGATCACTCTAGCCGGAAGAATTTTCTTCAAATCAACGGGAACATCAGTAAGATTCAACGTAATCGACTCATTTGGAACCTGAGGATCTTTCAGCGTAACATCCAATCTCCCCAATGTTCCATTGTAAGTGATTCGAGCACCCAAAATATCTCCAGAAACCATTGTATTACTCCAAGTACGATTAGCGATGGAGACGATGGAATTCACGTCCACGCCAACGTGATTATCGCTAGGATCCCATGGATCTTTAAAGATATCAAACTCAACGGCGACGATCTGATTCGACGAATTTCCGTCGTTGGATTGATTGAAGAGCCCTAGCCATCCGCCGCTGGAATTCAAAGGAGGCGATGTGGAATCCTCGGAAGCTATGAAGAAGGCAATTCCACCGCCGGAGGCGTTCGAGATCCCGTTAGGAAACGAGATCTCAAACTCAAAATAAGTAGTGAAATCAGAAGATACGTTAGTAGTTGGATCCCATAGTTGAATCGGCTCCGAGAAGTACGCTCTTCCGGTGCTGTTGAAGACACTGCCGCCAATCTGGGTGTCGGTTAGCCGGAGAGAAGGATGATCGAAAACTGCGCCTCTTGTGGCACTGTTTACGAAAATGATATTGGAGGAATCGGGGAAAGAAGAGAAGGAGAAATTGGTGGAGCTGCAACAATGGAAGGAAGTGAAAAGAAAGTAGAACAACAAGAAACAAAACTTAAAACGGAAATTTGAAGATTCAGGACACATATTATCAAACTGGAAGCAATTAAAAATGGGAAGAAAGGGTATAGATGAACTAGAATTACCAGAAGAGGGTGTTGGATTTGTAGATTTAGGCATGTTCTTGAGAGGCAACAACCGGATTTGTCGATGGCCTACTGAGAACACCAGAAGCGACCAAGTCAAGAAGATTGAATGAATCGTCAAGTCGTCAAAGATTTGGACGTTTTTGAATTTTCTTCGGGTCTTTGAGTTTCATCATTCATATTTCATTCTTCGCAGCTTTGGCGCGTTTTTATGAGCGTGACAGTCCCTAAGTTCTAAATAGATATGGAAGTGGGGCTGTTTGGTTGCAAATAAAGGGAAGGAAAATGATAGCAAATACCATAATTTTAGAAAATAAATAAAAATAGAACACACTAAACCCAGTTCGTGTAGGTTTCAAAAAGTTTCAAATTAAGAATTTTCAAAGATTATTTTCATGTCTTAAGCCAATCTGACAAAAAATCAACCAACTCATATTCATCAATGTCAATGTTGGGTGGACACTTTACTAAACAAACACCAATTGACTTATGATTTTACTCCTAATCATAACTATAAAATATTTGCAAAAAATAGTGTTGACTAGTCAACTTAAATTTTTTTTAAAAAATGTCAAATTCATTACTTTGGTGGTTATCATTTTATTATAAATTTGGTAATTCTAGCATTTAAAATAGCTGACATGGGTGATATCAATAATATTATTTAGGGAGATATAAAATAAATCGATGATATTCATCTGTTAATGATAACAGTTATATTTGTATACGAGTTCACTACTATAAATTTGGATTTTAACGACACAAAATTTACGTAAAGAGTTTCAACGACATAGTTTTTGCGTCATTGAAGTCCCTGTCAAGAAATGCTATTTAACGATACTTTAAAAAATGTATCATTAAAGATGCTTAGATGACGTCAAGATTGTGTCATTA
>JBBPDI010000001.1:1545976-1571839 GCA_037974545.1 Cucumis variabilis
ACAAAAAAATTGTCGTTAATTAACGACGCAAAAATTGTGTCAAAATAAATTAAATTATGTCAATAGAATTGTGTCAAAAAATAATTCGTATTTTTATTTTCAACGATACAATTTATCTCACCCCACTCCTTTTTTTATTTTCAACGACACAGTGACTTGATTAGTAGTGTCGTTAAAACCCCTTTTTGTAGTAGTGGTTATTTAACTTAGGTAGATATTAGCGATAGCAGTGTATGAGTGTATGAGTGATATCATTTATTATTGACATTCATGATAAAACTTAGCTAGATATCAATAATAGAAGTTAAGTAGGTATGGATGAGTATTTGTATGTTAGTGATATTATTGATGACAAAACTTATAGATATCATTGACTTCTATCATTAATAAGATTTATTATTAATATTATGTAGGATTCGGATTTCATCTGTAATTGTTGCAGGTTATAATAAATATGTTGATTATTATAAACTAACGTCAAAATGTACAATAATAACAATTATTAAACTAACAAACCACCATTGTATGTGTATGATGGCATGTAACAAACTGTCATCGTATATTTATGATGACGTGAGTATGGTATTGGTTAGAAACTAACATCGTAACAAACCGTCATTGTATGTCTACAATGGCATGGGTATGATGTCAGTTACAACCTGACATCATTTCAAACCGTCATTGTATGTGTATGATGGTAGAAGTTTTGGATGGCAGTTGTAAACCACCATCAAAGTGCAACTGCCATCGGGAACCTACTATGTCACTGGATACAATTATGGTTGACATCCACCATTGTACGTGTATGATGTCATTTCATAACTGACATCCAAACCTAGTACTGATATCGTTCATGTACAATTTAATTATCACTCGACAAATTAGTTATTAAAAAAACAAATGAAAAATAATACTTTTAAGATACAAATAAATATTTTGAAGATGCATATTTTTAAAACGAAAAATATCCCAATCTCTAGAACCAAAAATATGTCGCTACTATTTAGTTAAACTCAATTTTAGCAAAATCAACGAACCCACTTTTACTCCTTTACAATTGCATGGAGCCCCTCTCTCAATTTTAACATCAAAGTACAACTGCCACCTCTCTCTCTCTCTATATATATGTGCTGAGTCATGTCCTTGTAAGCATGCACCCAATTCTATTGGTTAGAGATTCTCTTTTTGGTTAAAGAATATATTAATTCCATTTTTTTATGGTTAACATTTTATTGTTCTTTCTCAATATTTTTTTCTATAGATTTCAATAATTTTATAAAAACATGTAAATTCTTAAGAAGTTTCAAAATTGAAAAACAATTCTTCAAATACACTTGTATAGCTTCTAAAACTTAACAAATTAACTTTTATTAGTATTATTATTTTAACTTAATGTAATCTAATATTTCAAAATCAATTTTAATATATAAAAATTAAATTTAAAAACCTAAAATATAAATTCAACCGATGCTTTCAAAATATATAAACTTTCAATCATACAAATTTAAAAAACCAAATTAATAACTAATTATTTAAATAATTATTAAATTTTGTAATTTTTTTTAAACAATTTTACCCTTTAAAATAATTTTTAATAGAATTATAGAAAATAGTAAATATAACCAAATTTATTAGTGGATTTTTTTTTTTTTATATTTTAGTTTAATTTATTGTTTTCATCACATCCAAACTCCAATTCTTTATTTATTTATTAGCAAAGGCCACCAAACAACAAAAGCACGCAACTTAATAATTATCCAATAAAAAAACTAATATAAAACTTCCACCGTTAGATCCCTCAAATCTTACATGATCAACCAGATCAAAACCATCCAACGGTTTAAAGTGAAATAGAACCCACCGTTCGTGTTTAACCAAAGCATTGTCCAGTTCAGCTTTTGCTTGTAAACAGTCAAATCTCTCCATAGCGCTTTGTGTAAGAGTGTGATCATCTTCTTCAATCGGCGCCGGAGAAAAATGTTGCAGTCTTCGATTTGGCGAGGTAACATTCTTTGATTCTTCTTACTTCCGATTTTTTTTTTTTAACGGAAGTTGCTTCTTGAATATGTTCGTGATCATGTTGTAGTGAAAAAATTGAGTGTTCTGAGGCCTCAGATCTTTGCTCTTGGAAATTTTCGTTTCTCCACTTTTGCTGAACCGTCTTCAAAGCCTAATCCTCCGGTAAGGATGCGGTTGTTTGTTGGGAGACTTCATTTCGTTTTGTCAGCTAATCTTCTTTTGACGGTTGAGCGCTTGAGAGGCTAGTGATTTTGGATGCTAAGCATGTTGCATTATTATTGTCTCTTTACTTTATTTCTTTAATTAGGTGATTTCTTGAGCTTGTGGTTTGAACGAGGAACTCTGCTTCCGTTTTTTTTGGGATTCTGAGTTATGCTTTGCTTTCTACTGTCCCCAACTTTGCTTGCTTACTTCGTTTGTAATTAATTATTGAAGAGAATGCTGCGTTGATTTCTGATATCGAGAAGGAATTGTTTGGAATGGTCTTCTTAACTTGTTAGGGGGTGTTTGGCTCAACCAAGGAGTTGGGGGAACTCTACTCATTCTTTCATCCAAGGAATTTTGTGGCCCATGACTATAAAACATCAATTTTTATGCCATATTAAGTTCATAACTTCATTCCTTGCCCAATGTAGTTTGTCGGTCAAGCCATCACGAATATATTATATTTGATGCAAGTGCATGCTTGTTTTATCGAGCATTTTTACGGAAAGCTGATATATACTTCATTTACACAAGCCTTTCTTCATCTACAGTCTTTAACCATCCGTTGATAGAATTCCAGGGTTTATCTATTTTATCAACTTAAACTGATTCATGATTGTCAATCTTGGCATTTACTTATAATGTTTATCTCTAGATTGTGTATTTCCCTCATTGAATCTATCTCTTTTATCCTTTTTTTTTTTTTTTGTACCAGAGGGTTCCAAATCTCATAAGAGGGACTTTTGTTGATTCTCAATCCTCAGCATTTATAGATGTCATAAACCCAGTGAGTTACCAGCTCATTTTTATGTTCTCTTTTCTATTTCCAATTTGTGAAAGTTGAGTTCCTTTTGATATGGGTAAGAAAATGTGCCTTTTGTCTTTAGGCAACGCAAGAAGTTGTTTCTCAAGTTCCATTGAGCACAAATGATGAATTTAAAGCTGCAGTGTCTGCAGCAAAGCAGGCTTTTCCTGCATGGCGTAATACTCCAGTTACAACTCGTCAACGAATTATGTTCAAGCTTCAAGAACTCATTAGGCGAGATATAGTAAGTTTTTAGGACTTTTTCTTTCCATTTAACGGAATATTCTAAATTCACAATAAAAATGGATTTTCCCCATCATTTCAGGACAAACTTGCTCTAAATATTACCACGGAACAAGGAAAAACATTAAAGGATGCACATGGAGATGTATTCCGTGGGCTAGGTTATAATCCTTAGTTCCTTCCTCTCCCTGTCTATGTTTGTGGTTATGAGATGGAAAATTTGTTCTATTGTTGACCTGAGCTGAATGTTTATTAACAAGTTGAAATGGCCTATCTTATGTAGAGGTTGTGGAACATGCATGTGGAATGGCATCTCTGCAAATGGGGGAGTATGTCTCTAATGTATCACATGGAATTGATACCTATAGCATCAGAGAGCCTCTTGGTGTTTGTGCTGGGATTTGTCCGTTCAATTTTCCAGCAATGATCCCTCTTTGGGTTAGCCTGTTATCCTTCACTGTCATTCCCAGTGGTCATAATTTCAGCAGTAGAGAATTAGTTTGTTTTCTATGAAATTTTTTTTATCCCCCCAAAAAAATTTTAGAACTCTTTTCATCATTCCATCCTGATATTATCCCTCCAAATGGCCTTTACTTTGTTTTATTTTCTTATGATATTAGACTGACATTTCCTTTGGATAATCCTCTGCAGATGTTCCCAATTGCTGTTACATGTGGAAATACCTTTGTTCTGAAGCCTTCAGAAAAAGATCCTGGTGATCATTGTTTTTAATTATTCCCCAAATCACTTTAATACAAACTTGTTTTTTTTATTTACTGTTTCCATTTAACACAGTCACACATACACAGAAACATATACATATAGGATTTATTAGTATTCAGTTTTTTATATGTATACTGAATAGTGAATAGCTTTGATCTAGTGGGGATCTCTTTGAGATTTATGTTTGGCTTGGGGACACACTCGGAGACAGTGACTGAATAGTGAATAGCTGCCTTAAGCTTTAAATGTAGTTTTCCTAGTTAATTGAAGCATAACATAGTGGAGATCATCTCCATTTCTACAGTTTTTCTATATTTGAAAGATGTAAATTATTCCTGTCATTTCAGTGATGTTTAAACTTAAACTTTCCTGCTTTTTCAGGGGCTTCTATAATTCTTGCAGAGTTAGCAATGGAGGCTGGATTGCCTGATGGTGTCCTGAATGTGGTTCATGGTACTAATGTGAGTTCTTTATCTATCTTCTTGTAGGATTGTTGGGTGGCAAGGCTAATATTGAGACCTTGATTGATCTATCTACTAATAAATCCTAGATGTGCAAGTGAAATCAAGGAAAATATATATTTCTTCTGCTATTGGTTTTAGCATTTTTATTTTCTCACATGGTATTCTAAAGTGTTTGCAAGCTTACAACTCTATTGTTAGATGCGGGAACCATACCCATTAGACTTAACTGCTATCTTAAATGTGTTGGCTGTCAGTTGATCTGCTTTCAGCTTCAATAATATGTTATTTTAATTGTTGTGATTTTTCTTCAGGATGTTGTTAATGCAATTTGTGATGATGAAGATATAAAAGCAATATCATTTGTCGGTTCAAACATTGTAAGTTATTTTAAGTTCTTAACTGAAATAACTTATACTTCACGAAGTGAGAAATTTCAATACATTCCAGACTCATTTCTACAACTGGTTCTTGCTACAACATACTAAGATTCCATTATAGGCTACAACATACTAAGATTCCATTATAGGATAGTAAGGGCCTTTACCCTTTCTGTTTTGAGAACCAGAATTATTAATTTGAAGGACCGTGTTTAGCTATTACAGGATGAAACTCTGCCGTTGGTTCGAAGTGCTTTAACTTTAGCTTTGTGGTTCTAGCTGAGTGGTTGCAATATTAAGTTTAGCTTTGGACCGTGTTTAGCAATTGGTCTATTGATTTTCTTTCTTGTCCTTTAGGAAGTTCTCTTTGGAAAAATTATAGAACTGTTGCTATTGAGCACAAACCAGAGACTGGCCGAGCTTTCACCCCAAAATTTTTTAGGTTTCTTTACTATTTCTACTATTTTTTATTTTTAAACTTCTTAGTGTAGTGTATAATTTTTACTTTGTTTTGTAATGGCTTCTTTTCAACTAATGCCAATCAGAGCAATTTATATAATCATTTTTTGTATGGGATTTTCCCTTTATCTTATTTAATTTTCGCTTGTAAGCAAATTGTTTGTTCCTTACAGAAAAGGAAAAAAATAATTGAGAAATAAAGAAAAGAAAAATTGCCAAAACTTCATTGATTTAGGCATATACCTGCGACCAAGAGGTTAAGGTTGGATTCTCTTAACTCTGCATGTTCTTGAGCTAAAAAGAAAATAATAATAAGTAAATAAAAGGAATTGCAACATGTTTGGTCTGTCAAGGTAAATCAACTTACCATATTGACTGAATTTTACTTTTATTTTCTAATCATCTTTTAATGTGAAAGGCGGGCATGCATATATATTCAAGGGGATCAGCTAAAGGAAAACGTGTTCAGGCAAGTAAATCCAAGCTCAAATTTTGGATACTTCTACAAGTCTTCTTGTTTCTGAAACTCTTCTAATTGTTTGAGTGACTGTGATTGTTTCAGTCCAATATGGGTGCAAAAAATCATGCCATTGTCTTGCCCGATGCCGGCATAGATACTACTTTGAATGCTTTGGTTGCTGCTGGTTTTGGTGCTGCTGGACAAAGATGCATGGCACTTAGTACAGTTGTCTTTGTTGGAGAATTCAAGTTTTGGTATTCTTCCTATTCTTGGAATTTTGATATTATTTAAGCATACATCATCTCTATTTAAATTGCTTTTATGTCCATGTTTTTGTGGGTAAAGTTGTGTTCTTTTCCATTTGGAGTCTTACCATTTTGAATTCATATAATGCTGTTTGTATCTTGAATGTTGTTAACTTCTTTCAGTTGTGAGCGATTGCATAGACTTTTAATGGTTAGGAAAATTCTGAGGTAACTAAAATTGTTGATCTTATAAAGCCCGAACTGTAGAGTTTTCTTCTGGGAAACTTCATAACTAATTGCCTTTTCTTCCTATTATTAATTCAAGTTGCAAGTAATTTTTAGCATTATGAGATCCAATGGTTTGGGATCATCAAATTTGTGTTCTATGTAATCGTCATGGGCTGATCTAATGATAAAAAGATGACAGTCTCGGTAAAATGACTAAGAGGTAGATGGTTCAATCCATTGTAGTTACCTACTTAGGAATTAATTTCCTTAGAGTTTCTAGAGTCAGACAGGTTGTCTCGTGAGATTAGTTAAGGTACACGTAAGCTAGCCCGACACTCACAATATAAAAAAAAAAATTGTGTTTTGTGTGGAATTTCAACAAATGTTTATCAAAATATATGGTGTATCATTTGGATAAAGTACAAACTTCTGTAATTGAATGCCTGCACACTATCATATCTCTTTGTACTTCTTGAAATTAGCAGATACCATAACAATTACATGATTTCCGTACTTTGGGATATAATTGTACTGTGTCTGTTCCAAAAATACTTTTAGATTGCAGCCAGCAATAGTACTTGTTTATCACAAATGAAACATAAACATTTTCCAGGGAGGATGAACTTGTAGAACGTGCCAAAGCTCTAAAAGTAAACTCTGGAACAGAACCTGATGCAGATCTTGGTCCAGTAATTAGCAAGCAGGTACTTATCATTTTTTTTCCCTACAATTTAAACTTCTATTTTTTATATTTTATATGTCCTGGAACATCCCTCGGTGGTATCTGTGTGAAGCTTAAAATATTTCATTGTTTCACAGGCAAAGGATAGGATTCACAGATTGATTCAATCTGGCATCGATAGTGGAGCCACACTACTGCTAGATGGGAGAAATATAGTGGTATCTTGTTACTTTTCATGTTGCAGTACATTTTCTTTTTTTCCTGCAGGTACTTGGTAGATGTGGCATAACGTATCTATGCTTCATATTACTCCCTGCAAGTGGCATCATATGCTAGCTTCTTGAGGAGTAATTGATCTTTGTTGCTATGCAAAATGTAGTCAAGTGAATAAAGAGATTTAGTTGGCCGAGATGGTAGTTCCAAAATTGAAGGTCCTAAGATGATAAACTTCCAATCTATTATTTATCCAGGGAATAGCCAAGGGAAGAATCATAGAGCTTCCCACCTCACCTAACTCTTGAAATGCAGCTAACATTAGGGGCTGAAAGATATATTGAACCTCGAATAATTCAGTTGAATTATCTTTCAATAGTTTCTCTACACATTCTCATCTCTTACAATTTTTCCTTTACATGCACATTATCTTTTGTAACTTCTTCACGAAAGTACACTCTCTCATGATTCTCTCTCAACTATAGTAAATTTATAAGGAAATTTATTTCAATCTTTGCTATGTTAACATGATGAACCATAGTGAAACAAAGAAGATTTTCTGGACCACTATCCCTTGGGTGGTAACATTGTGAAGAAAAAAGATTTCAACAAAAGTCTAAATGAACGTTCCCTAAGCATGTTGTCTCTCTTTGACACAATTCAGCTTGCTGAAATAAGAACAATGGGTTTTTCTCTATTGATTTTCTGATGATTTATAATCCCCTTTCAAAGTAGTGTTATAACAGATTCAATGTTATACCTGTATCTGCATCACGTTGATAGTTATTCATGATTGTAATTTAGGTTCCTGGATACGAGCATGGAAATTTTATTGGCCCTACTATCTTAACAGATGTGACGCCGGACATGGAGTGCTACAAGGTAATTCTTATATCTTATTATGAGTGAAACATGTATTATAACCACGAATGTCAGACTAAACTTGGAAAATTTATATCTTGCCCTTTCCAGGAAGAAATATTTGGCCCAGTTCTGCTTTGCATGAAGGTATGCTTGTCATATCATTATCATCATTATCTGTCTGATTCTTCTATTCATTCATAAAAGAGGTCGTTACATTTCATGCTTTATTGTTCCATCAGGCCAAAAGTTTAGAAGATGCCATTAGCATCGTTAACGGAAATAGGTACTTGATTATTTGTTGTTCCCTTTATTGTCATAGCAACTACTCCTTTCTCCGTTGCTTTACAATCTTAAGGAAAAATCATGTTTGGATAGGTATGGAAATGGAGCTTCCATATTCACCACATCTGGGATAGCCGCGAGGAAGTTTCAAGTGGATATCGAAGCTGGACAGGTAACAGTAACACTTAACATTGGAAAGAAAATGATTATTTTTCCTACACATACACGTACATACAAAGGCCGAATTTCATAAATTTCCCATCCAACCCCTCCCTAATCTCTGAAGAGGCTTTTGCCAACCCACCCTCAAAGAAATAAAATGAGTTTTGAGTGAACATTTTATCTAGAGCTTCAAGGCCTTTACTTTGGAGGGTATCTTCAAACATTTTAGCTCTTATCATGCATTCTTAAAGGACAACAAAATACTAATTCTTTTTAAAGATAGATTTGCATTTTAGTCATGTTCCTCGAGAATGCAAAAGAAAGTATATCCAGAGAGGATGTATGTCGGTTAACTTTTTGCCTCTTTTGTTTGTCATGTAAACTATATAATCTCAATACTTCCATTTTAAGGAATAGAAGCCAATAGTATCTGCAATTGCTTGGTTATCTCTAATTTATATATATGAAATACGTCTCAAAATTACTTTTGAATCTTCGATTTGAGTTAGGTTGGGATCAACGTCCCAATTCCCGTTCCCTTGCCTTTCTTCTCGTTCACCGGCTCCAAGGCATCTTTTGCTGGGGATCTCAATTTTTATGGTAAGCTTTTGGTTTAAACTCATTTCTGCTCCTGATTTCTTACTTTTTTTTATTCTTCTACTCTGAAATACTCCAACTTTCATACATATTTATTTCGGTCCTATATCAAGTCATTCACTTCCATGCTCAGTACCAAAGTGGATTCATATGGCATTAAACCATAGGTCAATAACATGAAAAACTTTTCATCGTGATGGCCACTTACCTAAGATTTACTATATCCTACAAGTTTTCATGACATCCAAATGATTAAATGTATGGAGGCTGGCGTCGGCTAGATTTTTGTTTTGGTTAATTGGGATTAAGAGAATGTGTTTGTGGAAACAGGGAAGGCAGGGGTGAACTTCTTCACACAGATAAAAACAGTGACACAACAATGGAAAGACTCAACTGGAGGATGTGCAGTCAATCTTGCAATGCCAACCTCTTTGAAGTCATAGGTCACCCCTTTTTCTTTAACTTATTGTAATTACTCTCAATAAACTTTGTGCACCTTATTTTCAGTTCATATAAATAAATTACTTTTCAACTTCAGGATAAAATTTATAAATAAAGCATAAGTTTATTCTCTATCAATCTAGACCGTGATAGACTCAAATAGATATCTATCATTGTCTCTCACACTTTTTAGCGCTGCCAAATAATTGTATGAGTAGTATTGTTAGGGATAATAATCAAAATATATAGCAACATTTGCAAATATAACAAAGTCTTTCAACGATAAACCTACCTATGGTCTATTAGGTTATAACGTCTATCATCAATAAACTCTAATAGATTTTGTTATATTTACAATTTTTTTAAAATGTTATATATGCTAATACTTTGAATTTAATTGTTATATTTGTAACGGTTCATCCAAAGAAAGTGTTAATATGAATAGCTCAACTAGTTTATACGTAACATTAGTAATCGATATGTTACCGATTAGAGGTTTGAATTCTCCGTCTTAATGTTATAAAAGAAAATTTTATTATAAGTTTCACATTTTTATATTGTTGGTGCTAAATTTTGGTAAAAAAAAAAATATACATCTAACGACAGTAACAGTAATAATAGCAATTAAGTCACAGTAATAATAGCAATTAAGTCATATGAAGCAATAATGACGTATTTATCTTTTGATCTTTGATTTTATGGTTCAAGTCAAAATCCACTCATCGTAACACATAGTATATTGATTTATTTACTAATGTTTAATCACTTTTATAAAAAGTTCAAGAACATATTCAACTTGAAGATTAAAATATTTATGAATACAAACTTAAGGAGTGCATTATGACCTTCCATCATTGTCCTCTCATTATCATTCAAACTCAACCTTATAAAGTACGAATTTCATATTAATATAATTTAAGAGATTGAATCATTAATAATTTTAAGTATTTCTTTTTATGCAAGGGAGATGTGAGAGAGCATCTAATTTCTCAAATAGATGAGTAATTTCTTAGATTAGGTTAACCACACATCTTAACTGATTAAAAATATAATGGACAAATTTGTAAAAATCACCATTAAAGTATGATGATAGTTACAATTATACTCTTAAACTTTCAATAACAATTAAATCCCTAAACTTAACATGTTAAAATTAGATTCACGAGATTATACTTAATGTGTTAAAATTGGATTCACCAAAAGTATTATTATTATTTTTTTAGAAAAAGATTAAGATTTTAAAATTCATAATTTGCTAAAATTTTTCATATTTAAGACATATCTTTTGGTTAATAAAATAATAATAAATGTATTATGTGTGTCCTTTAAGCTATTTATTAAAATAACAAAAGAACAATGACAATAAAAATCTATTGGAAATCTTGATGTGAGTCTACTAGTTAATTAATTAACTAGTAGACTCACATATATATATATATATATATATCACACCTGAATTACATGGTTGAAATATATGGTTTATGACTAAAATAATGTAGAAAAAATGTAGGTAAAGATAAACTAGTTGTTAAGATTGATTGCTACCATTTTTCTAATTTAGATATCTTTGTTAACTATTTTGGTTTTTTATTTTTGTTTTTTAAAATTAAATTTATTTTCTCAATTTCTTACTTTTAGTTTCCAATTTTTTCAAGTGATAAAATAAAAGTGATTTTTTTTACCAAATTTCAAAAATAAAACCAAAATGCCATTTAGTAAGATCTTCTTGAAAAAAAATAGGAGTGTTAAAAAAAACAGTAACCCGACCAACCCGGATTACCCAACCCAAACTATAAGATTGGGTTAGGTTAAATTTTGTGTTAGATTGGGTTGGGTTAGAAAGTTAAGAAAAAAGAAGTTGCACCTGACAATTTATTCACAGAAAAAAATAAAAATTTGTCTAAATTAGAAAGAGATGAAAAAAAATAACCCGCCAATCGAACCTGAATTTTTTGGGTTGGATCGAGTTGACTCTTACATATTGAACTGATAGGGTTCATATTTTGTCTAATCCAAATATTTTGGTTGGTCCATAATTCTTATCTAATAAATACATACTTGTAAACTTTACCTGATCTAATATTTATATATTGTCTAAAAGGGGTTAATGGAAGAAACGTCCGGTTTTCCTTTTTGCCCCTTGCTAATTTTACATTCAAATCATTATAAATTTTATTAAAAATTATATATTTATATGAAATCTACAAAAATCTTTAACTATCTATTTTGGCTTTCATGTTAAATATAGATTAAAAAAAACTCTATCAATTAAACTTTTTTTAAAAAAAAAAACCTAAGAAAAAAAATCTTTGAAGTTTTATAAAATATTAAATGGAATGAATCCATAATTTCTTTGTTATTTATTGAATCAATATCTTTCATTTTATCACTAAGTCAATTCAAGATGATTACGAAATATTTCTAAGTATATCAATACACTTTCAATAATATTCAAAATATACTTTACATAAGAGATTAAATACTAAAACAACTTTTAAGTATAACATCTACCTGATGACCTACAACAAATTCACATTTGGAAAAGAGTTTCTTGTCCCACATTAAAAGAAATTTAGAGTATTTAAACTTTTTTAAGTTTAATGGTATTTACGAAACATTTGAATAGTTCATTGATTTTTTTAAATGAACATTTTAACACATTTCATCCAAACTTAATCGTGATGATTTTTTTGAATCATTTTCCTTTTAAAATTTAAAAATATTTTTCAAACATTTCAAAGTTGAGAGGTATTTTTATGGTACTTTTTTTTTATATTTATAATTTAGGTCAAAAGTTTTTGTTATCAATGTTGTTTTACATGTGTTAATAAAATCTAAAATATATTAATTAAATAATGCACTAATATTAAAAGACAAACCTTCACTATCTAACAAAAATTACTAAACAAATTAGCAATTGGATGAGAATAATGGAGGGCAAATAAAGCTCAATTATATTAAATTCTAAATAATGTTTTTTTTTTTGTTAATTATATGAATAAAAAAATGAAAGTATAGTACATCTTATCTCAAATTTCACAGTAAAATTATTAGTATTTTATTAGTGACTGACTGTGATAACGACTCTGAAAAGACATTTACCAATTTAGTTTTTAAAAAGTAAAACGTAGAATTTTTCTATAATAATATATGTGTTAAATAAAAAAGTTTAGGTAATTATGTAATTGAATAATCTAAATAACTAAGTTCATATATATATATATATATATATGCCATGTGCATTAGATTGTGAATCCTACCAAGAGCCCACTTTTAAAATTGCTTTTGAATAATTTCTTCTTTCATATAGTTTGGTTTGGTGCACTCTTTTTTGTTTGTGCATCATTTCTTGTTTTGAGGTCCAAAGGGAATATTTATGGATTCTCTCTTTTAAAGGTATATGATAGATATATGATGCTGACCCCTTTAATTAATTCACATCCACATTTGAATTTAATTTGGTTCATATTGAATAATCAAACTATAAAGACACTAAAAAGAGTATACTAAGTGTGCGTGTATATATATATATATATATATATATATATATATATACCATTCTTTTAAATATTATGTTAATGTAATTAAATTTCAATGCAAAAACACACATTAGTATTAAACTATATCTATTCAGTTGGTCTAAACATATATATTTTTTCGATTAAGATATCAAAGGCTTGAATTTCGACTCGATCTTTAAAAAAATGTGAGGTTGAAGGCACACATATATAATAATAATATGTGGTCGTAAGTAAACTAATTAAAAGAATAGTGGATGTGTGACTCAATATTAATTATTAATATGACTTTTAAAAGTGTAATCAAACATAACATCATTAATTTACTTACTCAATCTTTTTAGAGTAATTATTGTATGACACAAAAGAAAAAGAGAAATTATATATAGATACGTTATATATTTGAAAGCATATATATGCATTGCATTATATAAGACCAATACATTTTATTTTATTAAAATAGAAATTAAATCAAAATTAAAAAGCACTCAATTGAAAAGAAAATGGTATATGTTGTTATTGCTTTTGTGAGATAGTCTCCACATTCTTCAATAAAGTTTTATTGGGGCATTGTCTAATAACATATAGTTTGATCATTATAAGAAAAGTTTTATTATGTACACTCCAACTTTTGTCCATTCAAAAGGACTTTTGCCTCCAATTAGCACAAACTTTTTGTTTCATTTCCTAATAAAATTTAATCCAATGCATTAATTAACATGAAGTAATGAGATTTAAGTTTGAGTTTGTCAAAAATTTAAAAGAAAATATTGCTTTTTAGGTATACTTAATTTAGTCTAAATGTATAAAAATTTTCCTCCAAGTGTTGTTTTAGTGTGTAATTATGTCCTTAATTTTGTTAAAAGATTCATAGATATCATAATTATATAATTTTTGTCTCTAATGTTTTTGATTCTATATATATGATGTTTTAATTTAATTTAAAGCTTTTGAATATAGTTCATATACTAATTAAAATATAAAATATTTCTTTTGAAAAGTTTTTTTTTTTACTCATATAGAGTATTTGTTAGTATACACATTTCTATTATGTGTAAACTTAAGTCAAGATTATTAGCATTCAAAAATAATTGATTGATTTAATGAAGCTCGTGAAGAAGATTTAAGGCACATTGTTTGACTCTAATATAATGGAAAAAATTAGAGGGGAAAATTAGTTAATATCAAAGTGATAAATGAGGCTTGACAATGTTATAATAAATTTATCACGACAGTTGAATCAAGTTAATTATTTTGGTTTAATTAAATATTATTTATTTGGACTAAAGTTCAGCTCAATTCTACAAAGAACGTTTCTCCGAAAACCTCGTGCAAACACCCATCTCGATAGAAAAAAAGTATAATTATAATATATTAACGCTATAATATTGAATCTTCATTTATTATGCTATATTGTTAGTCATCTATTAGATTAAACTTCAAAGCTTGGACTAAGGTCACATTTACCCATTCATAATCAAAATTAGTGTAAGTGTCGCAGTCACAAATTAACGTTATTATCTTATTATTTTTATCACGTTTACTTATAGTTATGAATTTGTCACATTTATCGTTAATCTCAATACCTTTGTAGTTAATTAATTATCTAATTTGATCCTAACTAACAGTAATTACTACAACAATTAATATCAATGTCATTGATTCATAATCACACTATCGTATTTTAACGTACGTAATAATATTAATAGCAGTAATGGTATATCGGGTACTGGATGATCTATGTAATTTTCAAACACACAATGGGATTATATTAATCACCGTCCACTCCTCAATCAATTCGGCATGCGTTTCGTGACAAATTTGAAAGTGAGTTCCATGTGTCAATATGTACAAATACAGAAACACAGGTAAACAACCTGAACCAACCATAAACGTAACGTAACGTATAACTATAAGTAATAATATTTTTAAAAAAGAAAGAAAAAGGATATGGAATAAGCTTTGAAAACCAATAATGAAAAGGAGAGGGGAAGGTAAGGATTTAAAAAGGAAGGGTGTAGTGATGATTGAGTGTGATAAAAGAAGAAGAAGAGAAGAGGAGAGATTGAGTGATTGGAAAACCAAATTGATATTGGGCAATCGTGTAAAGCACTTTGCCAATAAAATGGCTAACAGTTGAAGGGTTTGGCAAATAAAATTAGTTGTTTTTGGGCAGAAAAGGAAGAAAGAAAGAAAAAGAAAAGGAAAGAGAGTTGTGTTGAAGTACTAAAACTTAATTTTGTTAAAGATCATGAATCATATACATTCCATGATTCACATCTTCCCAACAATACAACCACATTCATTTTCTAATTTTTCTTTTTTTCTTTTCAAAAAAAATGGAAGAAGAAGAAGAACATTTTTCGGGATAACGAATGGTAAATATAACATAAATGGTTCGAAAAAGAAATAATTATAAACCGATATTATGTGTACTGTTTGGTAACTATTTGACTTTTCTACATTTTTAAAAATTAACCTTAAAAATAATATCCATCACCTCTAAATAAATCAAAGATGTATGTTTCTGTTTTAGAAATTAAGCAATTTTCCTTTCATTTTTTACGATGGTATTTATATTTTTTAAGTACGAAATTTGAGTTTTTCGTTACATTGAAAAAGTAAAATGAGAAAAAAATTAGTTTCTTAGTTTTCAAATTTCGACTTGGTTTTGAAAATGTAGGTAAAAGTAAATGATAAAACAATAAAATTTTAGAAGTGAAAGGAGAGTTTTATAAATTTAATTTTTAAAAACAAAAAATTAAAGCATCCTTCAGTAACTATTTTGTTTTGTTTTGTTTTTCTTCTATTTTTTAAATTGTGTCTTCTCAAATCTTTGTTTACTACAAATAAATACGATTGGTAACTACTTTAAAAACAAAAGCTTCTTTTTCATTTTTAATTTTTCTTTTGTAAGTTAAAAAAGAAAGTTTTCGTTTCAAAATTTTTTAAAAAAATTAATTACCAAATACACCTATATTTTAGAAACTAAAAATAAAAAATAAAAAACAGAAAACAAATAGTTTATCAAATAGAACCTTAATTAATCATTATTAAACAACATAATCTCTTAGTTTAAAAAAAATGTTTTCTGTTCTTAAAATTTGGTAAATAATTCAACTTTTATATTTAGAACAAAAATACCAATCCTCATAAATAAATTAAAATACTTAATTTCTGAAAAGGACACTTTTAAAGATAGAAAAAAATTAAAATATTTATAAGCTATACCAATTTAACAAAATTAAAATACTTAATTTCTAAAAATTAAAGATAAAAAAAAACAAAATATGAAATAGTTACCAAGTCCATATATAACTCAATGAAATCACTATACCAAATGTAGAATATAATAAAATATAAGCATTATTTAAGATATATTATAATTTAATGTTTCAAAATTGATATTAAAATATAAAAAATTGGAAATATGAGAGGGGCACGTGTCCCCTGAGCCCTTAATAAATCTGCCCCTCTATCCAATCTTTTTAGGATTAATCTTTTTCTATGTTACAGTGTACTTTTCAAATCGAGTCTGATATTTTGTTGACTTAACCATATTCTACTTTGTTCTTTCCCATATTGTATCAATTAATTTCATTCATAAATATTTACTAGTTATTTCAACTCTATTTAAATATATTTATAGAGAATGAAAAATCCAACCCTATACCTCAAGTTTGATTTTAAGATACATTTATCTTTATGCATCTTCTTTTCATCACCCACATCGAACAAATAATTAAAATTTTCATGTAAGAAATAAGAAAAAAATTAACATATGGTAAAATTTGATTGGACAATTTAGTGAGATGTACTAATTATGAGTGATGTCCTGGATGCACTATTATTTCTTCTTCATAAAATTACACCTTATGTATTTTTTTTTTAAAAAAAAAAACTATCGTTGGTTTTTATTTACTATGTCTTTAAATCTTCACTTTCATGTCTCATAAATTTAAAAATTGTTTAACTATTATTTTTTTTTAACTTCTAACTTACATTTTCACTCTAAAATTTTTATTTTATTAAAAAGTTAGACATAAACTTTCAATTCTGAATTTAATAAGGTATTTCAGTACCGACTATCTTTTTTTTTTTCCAATTTATAATCTACAAGTCATAAAATTATAAGTTTCAATGCCATATAGTAAGATAAGTTTAAGTAGCTAGCTAGGGATTTATCAAACATGAATTATAAATTTTAAATTTTTATAGATACACATATTAAAAAAAATCAACTTAAAAAACTTATAAGATACATAGAGATGAAAAATGACTTTTTAACCTATTAGACACCAAAGTTGTAATTTAAATAGCTTTGCATTACATTGAAGAAATATATAAGATTACAAATTAATGATATATAATTTTAAAAAATGACTTTGTTTTTATTATTATTATTATTATTATTAAAAAACGATTTGAGTAATCAATCTACAAAAAAGAAATGTATAAAATATAAAATAGATATATGTTTTTAATTTTGTCATCAAATAATATATATTTTCTTTCACAATGAAGAAAATGACTTTTATGTAATTATATTACTTTTAATTGTTAATCAACAATATCTTGGAGTGAATCATCACCAAATCAAGATATAAATTAAAGGTTATAATTAGGTCACATAGAGATATTCTTTTAAATTTATTGACCATATTTCTTTTACATTCTTTCTTTTTTAAATTCTTTTTATTCATATTTATAATTAATTTTCATGAAATTTATAAGGAAAGAGTGAAGAAATTAAAAAGAGAAGGAAGTAAATAAATAAATAAATAAATAAGGTACTGTGAATTAATTAACTTTGGTACTTCCAATAACTTTAGGTTATAAATTTATTCATTATTTCACTTTCTTCTTATATACATACATACATATATATATATATATATATAATATATATATATATATATATATTGTGTTAGGGGACAAATTTTAATATATTCAAAGCTACCAAAAATGTAATAACAAATTGTATGGAGACACAATTTTCTCATGATATAATCTCATTTATAATTTATAATTTTACTTTTTATGCATTCATTCCTTTTAAATGCTATTTTAATCGAGGGAGGAAATTAAAGTTTGTGTATGTCATATAGTTTTTTTTTTCTTTTCAAACGTATGGTTGTGTGAACCTAAATTTAATTCGGTTGATAAGTCATTGGTAGGGTTACTAACTCAAAAATTAATTAATACTAGCCTATATTTAGAGCCGATGATTAAGTATATAACAACATTTTCAAATAACAGCCTATACCAATGATACTCTATCGTTGATAAACTTCTATCAATATTAAACTTTATTGTTGATTAATATTCTATCAGCGGTACTAATTGAATTTCAACTCTGGTATTTAAATTTTGATAGTTGCTATATCAATGAATAACTTTTTATTTGTCATCATTAACACTCTACTTTATTGTTGATAATCCTAGCAGTAGTGAAGAAGTCTATTGTTGATTGATTTAGAACCTTGTATTTAAATTTTGTTATATCTAAAATTTTCTTTTCAATTTATGCTATATTTATTAATATTTTTGATTTTGACCTAATTGCTATATTTGTAAATATTCATAAATTTAACATGTTTTTATTGAAAAGAAAAGGAAAGGAAAACTATAGCCTTTTGGTAAATCCTCACCAAAAGGTGAATATTCCCGAATATAATTCATAGATTTAACTTTCCCACTCTTTAGAATCTTCCCATTCAAACCAAAGTTAGGATTCTACAAATAATATATATATATGTGTGTGTATGTATTCTTTTTCCTTATTAATTGCATCCTAAGGTTTGGAGATTTAGACCTTTAAGTTAAAGAATTGTACTGCATTTTTGTTAAAAAAAATATAAACAATTAAATGTATATTAATGTTATCTCAATTACTATAACTTTATAACGCACCATTAAGTCGTTCATTTGTAAGTTGAAATATTTATGAATTAGAAGAGTTATTTAACCTTGATATTAAAGATTATTTATTGCTAGTACATATCTTATAAATTAAAACATTATAACGTAGAATTAAAACTTACAATTAAAATATTTATGAATTAGAAGAGTTTGGTATTGATATTAAAGAATACTTATCAATGTCTCTAGTACACGTCTTATAAGTACCCATAATATGTATTTAAATTTTGATTAGCTACTATCAACATAATCTATATAACTACTTTTTTTTAGAAGATGAACATGTGATCAATAACATGTGTTGACTATAGTTGAGTTAGGCTCAAAAGTTAACATTTTAAAAAAGGTATAAATACTAATAACAAGACATTAACTTAAATCCTTTAAAAAAAATTCATAAAATTTAGAATTATTATTGATTTGAATATTATTATTGAATGTGAAATTTAGATCATAAGGATATAATACATATTTTAAGGTCAAATTGGTGTGCCATAAAAAATCTTAGATTGAAAATAAATGTCAATATATGTATTTCAATTATGTCTTGTGTTTATCACAAGCACAAAAATTGGATTTCAATTTAATCAAACTATACACAATATGTTCAATAACATTTTCTAAACCATGCAATGTATTAGAAAAATTGTCAAAACTAGCTAGAACAATATAAATGACAAAAGTACTTAAAATGTCAACAAATATAGCAAAATTTTATTGTTTATTAGCAATGACTAATAGTCATCTATCGATGTCTATCACTAATAGACAATGATATTTTGATATATATCTACAAATATATTTGATTCATTTTGCTATATTTGAAATCAACTCATATAATCCTAAATTGTAAACATTTAATAAAAAAATCGAGATACATTAATGACATAAAAACATTCATTTATAATTCATACTATATTTAACGTATAAATTAGGGACGCTTGTAAAAATAGCAAAAAAGTTTATGATAATAAGACACATATCACTACATTTTCTAAATTGTAAAAGTATCAAATTTAAAAGCAGATAACTCTCTAATATCATTAATTACTTGTCATATTTGTCACATCTACGCAATATATGCAAAAAAAAATAAATCTATCAACTATATTTTTCTAAAAAAATTTGTCATCTGATGCAATTTTTCTATAAATTAATTTTAAAATAAAATCGAAATAATATTCAACCCAATCCAACATAACACACGTTAACTTCAAAAACCCTAATTAATTCTTGATCATAACAGAAGATGAGAGTTTTCTTTTTCTTTTTTTTTTTACAAACAAAATTAAAAACTACAAACTCAAATAGGATAGTAATTAAGCAAATGAAAGTTGTAAATATTGAAAATATAGCTGTGTTGGAAAAGAAAGAAAAAAAAATCTCTAAATTAACAAATAATTTGTGGCAAAATGGTAAAAAATCCCAAATACAGATGCCCTTTTAGGTAACTTCTCCATATAAAAAACTCAACCCTTTCTCCCTTCCCACCCTAAAAGCATGCAATCAATTTGAAAACAAAATTATACATTAGAAAACAAAAACTCTCTTCCTCTCTCTCTCTCTCTCTCTCTCTCTAAAATCCTAGAGAGAGAAACCTCGCCGGCCGGAAAAAATGGTGGGAAAGCGATTTGCCGTACTTCTGTGTGCAGAGGATCCAGAGTACGTCAAAAAGAAACACGGAGGGTACTTTGGGGTCTTCGTTAGAATGTTGGGTGAAGAAGGCGAAATTTGGGACTCTTACAGAGTCACCGCCGGCCATTTTCCCGACGATGCCGATATCGGGATTTACGACGGTTTCGTCGTTACCGGAAGTTGTAGTGACGCCCATTCTAATGATCCTTGGATCTGTCAGCTCCTTCTTTTGTTAAAGAAGTTGAACGCCTTGAAGAAGAAAGTCCTCGGAATTTGCTTCGGCCATCAGGTACGTAAAATTAAATCGTTACTGCTATTGTTTTTTTGGGTTATGGCTATAAATTCTTGTCATTAATGATTATTAAATGCTATCTCACCATCATCATCACTGATGAATATAATTAGTGGTTGAAAATGGAAGATGATGATCATGCATGGAATTTGATCCGTTGTTTTTAGACCCTACTAATTTCTTTGATTCTATAATGTAGAGTTGTGGTTGTTCTTTGGTTGAAAAGATATAATGATTATAAATAAAAAGAAAACAAACAAATGGTAAGAAATTGGAATGGAAGTAGAAATTAAAGGTAGAGTTTGATGAGTTTGGTAATGGTTATTTTGTTTTATTTATTCGAAAAATAAAGGGAAAAATATTAGTGGGTGAGAAGGAATCTTGTGGGATGAAAATAATTTATTTTATTTATTAAAAAAAACAAAACAAAAAAGGCCGAAAATGGATTGCGCCATTTGTTTCCTCATATATTGATCGTTTTCTCCCTTTAATTATTATTTTTCGATTTGAATTATAGTATTAATTTAAACTCTAAACTTTTATAGATGTCTCTATTTAAACTATAAATTTTTATAAGTGTTGTATCAAAATATATAATAAAGGATTTAAATGGATGAGTCTAATTTGATATAACTATTCGTTTTAAGTTTAAATGGATTTATTTTTTATACAATTATTAGTTTAGAGTTTTATAATTGGTATTTCATTATTCTTTTAACTCTGTTAATTTTTAAATTCAATTTTATTTTATGGAGATAATAAATGGAACCAAATTTATCCAACTAAAAGAAATTGTAACAAGAATTCAACTTTTTTTGTATGGGGTTGAAGATGGAATAAATGACTAATGTCTTAAAGGAGAATTAAAAAGAATAATTAAAAATGGACTTAAATAGTAATAATACTATAGATTTAAATCAAAAGAATAATGTAAGAATATAATTCTCAATTGACTAGAAATATGTTAGTGATATTGTAGATTTCAATCTTTATTTTTTTTTTTTGTTTGATTGGCAGAAAACTTGTATGAGTCAATATTCTTGTGAAGTGAATTGACTACTTTTGAATTGAATTACAATTTTTCAAAAATATTTTTTTTAAAAATATATTAGTTTCAAATTGATTAAGTAGAATGTTGAAAATTATTGTTATTATTATTAGTGATACTATTGAAAATTATAAAATAAGATGGTCAATAAATAATAAATGGAAGTAATATATTTTGCACGTCATTGAATTTGTATTAATGTCATTAATCAATACATTTTTTTACGTTATAATAAAATTCAATGATTTTTTTTTCTTTTTTTCTCCCTCTTTTTGGATTGTATGTTTTAAAAATATCTGATATTGTTTGAGTAAAATCATATTATTTGTAAGGAAAAAGATTTAGGGTTTGTGTATGATTCAAATTTTCTCTTAGGTGGAAAATTAAAAAAGTTTATTAAAATTACCTAAAAATTTTGAGATATTTTTAAAAACAACAAAATAAATTAAAATATAGCAAAATTTTGGATTTTATTAATGATAGAATTTTTTATAGGTTATAAATATTATGTAAAATTTACTATTTTGTAAAATTTTTCTTAAATTTTCTATTTGGTGCAAAATTAGGTAATTTTAACACCTTTTAAACCCAACTAATTTCTAAAGAAAAAAAATCTGAAATAAATAATATTTTAAAATTCCATTCTTTACTATTTCACATATATTTCATAATGTGTAAAATTTTAAAATAATTTTAATTAAAAAATAACTTAGAATAAAAAACAATATGTTTAATTATAGTCTTTATAGCTTAACCAAAACACACTTTTGTATGATCATTTTTTACCAAATAAACACTACACCTTTTTTCAAATTTAAAATTATTTTTTTTTAAAAAAAAAAGTGGAATATTTACAAAGCAAGAATGACAAATTTTCACAAAACTCCATGTAAAATAAATAAAAAGAGATATTGTTTGATAAGACATTAAAAAAGGATAGTGGAAAATTAGAAAAGAAAATAGTAGAAATGAATAGACATAAACCATGTGGGTGGATCATGGGTCATTTGCCCAATGAGAGTAGGTGTACCTTTTTTGCACACATTACATTACATGCACAATATAAATAAGCTAAGCTAAAATCTTCACCAATAAAAATAAAGTATTTAATTCTCTTTACAAAAAGCCTTTAATTAGGTATTTAATCATAATTTATTATTAAATGGTCACATGCAGAAAGAGACTTTTCTTTCTTTCTTTTGTTTTTTTAGTACAAGAGAAAGAGACTTAAACTATATAATGAGTTATTCTCATGATATATATAAAGAATAATAAATTAATTGACTGAAACTCTATGCTAAAATTGAATTTGAATAAGTGATAGAATTAGTATATTGATCAAATTTGGGTTGGTCTCTATGTACTATTTTTCTTTTTAAAAATCTTTTGAAGTTATTTTCTTTTTTAAGATAGTTCATTGATTCCTAATTTGGTTGGTCTAAGTTGGGGGGATTTTATACTTTATATTCCAATAGTAATAATGTATTCAGCAATTTGAGTATAGTTTTTTTTTTGTTGTTGTTGTTGTTTATGGTTGAATTTCAAGTTTTCAAGCATTATATATATTAACAACACTTTTCACAAATATAAATTCTCATCCAACTAAGCACGTGCCCAAAAACATCACTTTATCCCGAAAGACAAAACATGGTGGAAATTAGTTGGCACGACGTGTGCTTCCTTTAATATATATATTCAATTTCGTACGTGGATAATAATCAAGTGTTGTCCATTAATGATTTATATCAATATGTTTCAAGGATATGATGAAAGGTCTATCAATCTTGATAGACTTTATTATATTTTTCAATTTATTTAAAATGTTGCTAGATATGATAATTTTTTTATTCTGATTGTTGTATTTGTAACCGTTTCATAAAATAATGTTTAGATAAAATGAGTAGAAAATTGAAAAGAAAATGATAAAGACATTACGTGTCAACAATCCAAAAGGTCTATTTGGGTCATGCTACATCAAGTTAGGGTCTAAACTCCACGAGTGTATCAATTTATAAGAAAAAGCCAGCCAATTTGTATTTTCATATTCATTTCCTTGTCATCTAATATCTCTTTGTTTATATCTATATAGTTATTTTTTTTTTCTTAAAAAAAATATTATAAGTTTATTTTTCTAGGTGTCATCCAATTCATATAAGCTTATTAAGTTGTCTTCCTTATTGATATAAGTTTTGTATGTTTAGATTTAATTTGGAGGATAGTTCTCTTTTCCTAAATATGCATACATACATGAACATTAATTAATTAAGTCTTATGGTTGTGATTAAAAGGGATTTAATCATCATGATAGTTAACAATTAATGGTTATTAGTCCAGTTTAGAATTTCTTTTTCATTTTACATTTTTAATTAGTATTTTTAATTTGTATTTTTAATTTGATTACTTTTATGGTTAAAATATCATTTTAGCATGTTCCTATTTAGGATACTAGTTTATTGTTACTTTTTTTTTAATGATTATTGTTATATTTGTTATTTTTTATTGTAAATTTTGAAAATATATTCGAAATATTTTATTTTCTTAAATGAATACAAACATGTTTTATTAAATATGATTAAAAATGAACCTTAATAAGAAACAAAATATTAGATTCATGGAAAATATAAGAATTAATACTAAATATAAAAATAGAATATAAAGTTGCTAAAATTAAATTTAATTTCATGAAAATAAAATGGAAAATTTATGTTATTTGTGTAAATTCCTAAAAAATGTAATAATTTAGAGCTGATGACTGTCGCATGTAGGTTTTATGTCGTGCATTGGGAGGAAAGACGGGTAGGGCAGTCTCAGGATGGGACATTGGAATCAGGGCCATACAAGTGTCACAATCCAACTCAAAAGCCTTATCATCATTAAAGATCCCATCAATGCTATCAATAATCGAGTGTCATCGAGACGAGGTAACATATATTTGTTAAGTGAACTCGCTCCCACATTAAAACTTCTCAGCCTGATGGTCCAATACGGTGTGATGTATGAAAAATTTTGTAGGTCCGAGAACTTCCGTTAAAGGCTGAAGTGATTGGATGGTCAGAAAAGACTAGAATTGAAATGTTCAAGTATGGAGACCACATAATGGGCATCCAAGGCCATCCTGAGTACACTATAGACATTCTTTTGCACCTTATCGACCGTCTTGTCCAACATAATGCCATCATGGTATGCTTAACGTTTGATCGTTTTGATATAAATTTTTTAGATTTATGAATTATTTCCCTTCTTGTTAGTTGGTTAGAGGATAAGAAGTGGAGTTGCTAAGCATACAATTTTGGAAACCCTTGAGAAAAGTTTGTTTAGTTGTAAGACCGACCTACATTATAAGAAGTTAAAACGACATGAAATTGAAGTTTCTTAAACCATGGACGACAAACTTTTCAAACAAATAAGTGAATAACTCATGAGTTTAGTTTTCAAGATTATAAGTTTAGTTTCCAAGTTTCAAATTGTTAGTTTTGGTATTTTAGTTCTTCTAATCTAGTTTTTAGGTTTCAAAAGGTTCACCCTAAAATTGAGTTTTGTTTTCACTTAGTTCTAAGTATTAAAATTTACACTTTTAAGTTCGATTTTTCATTAAAATGCTCATTTTTTTTCTTTAGTGATTATTTAGTTTATCAATTTTAACAACTACAAGAATTGTAATAAAGTAAGTTTTTCATTTTTCATCACTTTAACTTTGAAACTCCAGTATTTGTATATCTTAAAATCTAGGATTCCAAATGGGAACAAAACACTAGTCTAGGACAAATTCAAAAGAATTAAATGTGTAACATTTTGAATCACTTAGTGACTAAATAGAAATTAGTTCCAAAATCTAGAGATTACAAAGATACGATCCCTCAAAATGAAAAACCTCCAAAATAATATTGAACTTTTTTTTTCATCAATGATGTAATTAAATTGTTTTTGTATAGGAAACATATGCCAAAGAGTTGAAGGCTAAAGTGGAAGAAGGAGAGCCA
>JBBPDI010000001.1:1573096-1591729 GCA_037974545.1 Cucumis variabilis
CTTTTTATGCCTTAAATGACAAAAGATATCAGCTCAAGTGATACAAACTCCACAAATGAGTGATATAGGAAAAAGGGGTAACAACGTAACAATTTTTGTGCCAATCACCAAAAGAAGAATTGAAAGAGAAGTAGAGCCCAAGGTTCCGAAATATTGTCCATAATATTGCAAGTTCAAGGTTCTTTAAAAGTAAAATTTTCCATAAAGAAAGTGCTTTTTATCATATACATGTGTATGTATGCATGTGTGAACAGGAAAGATAACCATTCATCTCCTTTACCTTCTGTCTGGAAATGGGCAGTGAAACCCTAGAGGACTTCACTTGTTGCAATGCAATCTCCACAGCCTTGCTTCTACCAATAAAATTTGGGTGTGTAGTATTTATGTAGTTCATCTACAAATACAATATGATATTTGATGCTTCGTTTGTACAAAATAAGAGGGTAAATTCCACCAAATACTTCATTATCAATATAAAATGATTTGAGAACATTGAGTGTATTTTCTTGGATTCTTGGATATTAATTTATAATAGAAATTCAAGTAGAGTTTACTCTTGAGCAGCAACAAAAATCCTTAAGCAACCCAAGCATCCATGTACCTACTTGACTGACTCCCTTGCATATGGAAATTCAAATTGCCACCACAATGGATAAAAGATGATAGCCAACATAAACTTGGAAGCAAATAATATTTCTTACTTTTTTTTCTGGAAAAGAAAAAAACAAATTTTACTAACGTATGAAATTTACAGAAGGGCAATAACCCATGTCAGGAGAGTTACAAGAGACTTCTCCGATTGGTCAAAAGAGATGCAAGATCATCTCCTCCGAGCAGCCAAAACCCTAGAGACAACGTGCAAAAGAGAGAGAGGGAGAGATCCGTCGTGACACTCGTTTCAAGAAGAATAATAAGAAGAGAGGACATGTTAGCCCCAACCATGGTGGAATCAACAAACACCAAAAGCATCCTGGTGGCCAGAGAATTGTTGGAGGCATGGGCCACCAACAGATTCTCTTCAATAAGTATCACCCTGGTTATTTTGGTAAAGTCGGTAAGCATTATTTCCACAAGCTTCGCAAAAAGTTATATTGCCCGATTGTCAATGTTGACAAGATTTGGTCATGGATCCCTCAAGAAGTGAAGGATAAATCCTCCAAAAACAGCGTTGCAGTGGTTGATGTCACGCAATTCAGATACTTCAAGGTTTTGGGCCAAGGTGTCTAAGATCACCGAGTAGAAGATTAAGGAGGTCGACGACACAATGGTTCTTACAACTTAGGTTTGAGTTTCTCTTCATTATAGAGATTTTTGTTCTCGGTGAATTTTCTTTTTTTGACTGTTTGAACTAATTGAACATCTTTTTTTCTTATATAACTGCAAGCTTTTCTGATTCGTATTTCGAAAAATAAAAAAGAGAGATGCAAGACGAACACTTGTACCAAGTAATAGCAAGGTAGATAATAATTAACATGTTAAAAAAAGTTGTCAAAAGATCTTCCTTCTACATTGAAGGGGTGTTTGTTCCTCTCCTTCCATGTACTCCATAATATTTCCAACTTCAAGTATCCAATTCCATAAGAAAGTAATCAGTAAAGTAATTTTATGTAAGTTAGCCCAATTTTCTACTCATTTTATTAGTGCATCACTGTAATTTTAGTACTTGGAAATTTCACTGGTTGGTTCTCATTATGGACGTGAAAAACCGCTGCATTGGTAATATATCTTTCAGTATTCGGAGAGATAAGGATGCAATTCTGGTTGAACATACAAAATTTAGATGGGTAATCTCCTTTTATTGAATCCAAGCTGGTTTGAGAGTTGCCATCTTCCAGTATGTTTGAAGTTACTTAGGGACAGGGACTCTTCTGGAACTCTTTGTTTGGCCAAGCTACGTTCTCAAAATTGATAGAGCCTAGAATGTCCTATTTGTCTGCCCACGAAGAAAGCTTAAAAGAGGGAACTTGGGAGGATCAGGAGGTTCACCCGGATATCTCAACTAGGTTGACACCCCTTATGTTGAAGTAGTAAAGAAGAAGTTGTCGTCCAGCCAAAGTATTAAACATCTTTAATCTTCTCGTCCTCGTACAGATCAGGCTTCTTCATCTATATGAGAACTCACTGGATGTTACCATTTAAAAGATAGAGAACTATGATTCTCAACAAACATTTGTTACGAAATCAACAATTAAGGAATACAAAAACGTATGGAGAAATTGACAAATATACATGGTTCACTAACAGTGTGTTAGCTACATCCACGGACAGATGAAGAACAATATTATTAGAGAGAATGTTTTCTTAAAACAAACGGTGCCATTAGGCTAAAGAATTTATATATTGCCTTCAAAAAGAGAACTCTCAGAATTTCATATTACATGCAAGGAAGAGACCAAGTTAAATAGAAGGGAAAGCCCCAACCTTACAACTGACCAAGTTCGCCCATGTGTTAAGCTTATCAACCTCACAATTAATTCCAAAGATATGGCATATGCTCCTATTAATTTTAGGCATCGGCGTAGCTACAAAGAACCCCAAAATATGGTTAAGAATTAAGAATGAGTCCTCCTTGCCAGAACAAAAGAACATGGTGTTGTCCACGAATTGCAAGTACAACAATGCCACCTCTTTATCCTCCACCTTAAAGGGCTCGATGATGTTGACATCCACCCCTCTGGAAATATACAACTTAGCACACCCACTACTAGAAGAAATTATAAGAAGGGGATAAGGGATCCCCTAGCCTCAAATCTCTAGAACCTATAATAGACCCCTTCTGAGACCATAATAAAGATCGAATAATTCATATTCCTGACACAGTCCTACATCCACATTCTCCACTTATAACCATAACCATAGCCTTTCTTCTCTAGCACTCTAGCCAAGTAGTACCAATTGACATGGTCATATGCTTTCTCGAAATTAGTTTTAAAGACCACCTCTTATCCTCGACTATATAGTCCTTAATGGCCTCATTAGCAATGAGGACTTGATCAAGAATTTGTCTATCAGCCACAAAAGCTCCTTGAGTATAGAAATAGGGGTAGAAGCACTTTCCTTAAACGATTGGCTAGGACCTTGGCAAGGATTTTGTAAACACTAGGTATGAGGCTGATAGGTCTGAAGTCCACCCTCTTTCCTTTTTGAGGACCAAGCACATGGAAGTTTCAGAAAAGGAATGATTTAAAATACCTCTTTCAAAGACTTCTCCAAAAAAAATTTCCAACTCTCCCTTTAAAAGATTCCAATTGTCTTGAAAAAACCATGGAAAAACCTTCAACCCCGACAATTTACTCCTATCATAGCCAAAAAACACTAGACATAATTTATTCTAAAGAGAAGGGCATCACCAACTCCTCCCCCTCTATCTAAGAAATAGGACACCAATCAATTCCCTGAATTAACGGTTTTGGCATAATCTCAAGGCTTAAAAGTTCAGAAAAAAACAGCAAGAAGCTCCTCCTCGGTCTCCTTGTCACTCCTAGTTCTCTCCCCATTATCCTTGATCAAAGAACCAATGCAATTTTTATTTCTCCTCCCACTAGCTGCTTTATCGAAAAAGATAGTAGTATAATCTCCCTCCTAAGCCCAACTTGCTTTTTTATTTTTGGCTCATACTAATGTTCTCTTTTTTAAAAAAACAAAAACAAGCCTTTTTGTTAATGATAATAAATGAGACTGATGCTCAAAGTACAAGAGAAATATACTAGGAAGCAGAAAGGACTAAAAGGACTAAAATATCAAGAAAAACAATAGAACAAACAAACCAAACTCCTCAAGATCTCAAGCCAAAAAGGAGAAAAACAATTACAAAGCAAAAATAGTGGTTCCTCAATAAGAAACCTAAATTTTGCGACAGACTTCCACACTAATAGCTTAAAAAAGAAAGTAGAGAAGACAACAAGAAAAGGCAAAAAGCAATCTTCAGCTCGGGAAGACTTGCTATCAACTTTCAGCCCAACAAACAACAAAATAACTTCACTAGACAGGAATTCTTTGAAAAAAAACCATGGTTTTTCCATGCCTCCTAGAGAGCCTTTAAAACTTGAAAGAAAGTCTAGATCTGTATTAAGGTAACTATATGACCAAACTATTGAAGTACCCGATGAAAACCTTGTGATCCACTAAACAAAATTTAGAGATAATTGACTGATGACATAGAGAACGAATCTAATTTCAAGAACTCAATCCAAAATTATTCCACATTCTTTAACAAAAAACTTCAAATGCCCTAGAACTTGACAATGCTAAGCTTGACAGGGAATTATCAGGACCGACTTTTCAAATTTTACAACTTCCTCAATCTGGAATAGGACATTTAAATCAAAATCTAAAGGGTCCACTTGTGATTGATCCTCCTTTTCAGTTGTCTTCAACAAATGGTCAGTTTCCTCACTCCTTGCAATGAAGGGGGATTCAAAACTTGAAGCACGCTTCTTTCTAGACAAAGGGAACAAAGTTTGGCAAGGAGAACCTCTAAAAAATTTAACCTTTGAGTTAGGTAAAGAAAGATCAGAGTAGTTAAAATGAAGATGACTAGAACTTTGACGGTCTGACTTGTTTGGGTGAGATGGGGCTTGAAGAAGGGCACACTTTGCCTCTAACAAATTCGAATTCATGTGTGATGACAACCTTGCTTTTAAAGTTTTTTTGTTTTAAGGCCTTCTTCAATCTCTTTCTTTTAATAAAGTTGGGAACGTCTTGAAAAGAAGTGGGAGTTTCTTTGGTTTTGAAAGTTTTTTTGACTTTTCTCTTAAACCGGCATTAGAGAAGGGAGCCAAAGGTTTTGCAGGAGCAACGAAAAGAGGCTTGCCATTGAAGGAAGTTGGATCAACAAGTGGGGGACCACAATCCGGCTGAATAGACTTCACAATTGTATTGAAATAAATGGGCTAAGTAGGGTTTAAGAACGTCATTGCTTCATTAAAGAATCGTGGATTTTCATTGGGTAATGATTGAGGCTAAGCCGAAATGTTCTCTTTCCTCCCTAGAAACTCCACTTCAACTTCCACTTCAAACTGATGTTCTCCTTCTCGATCAACTCAACAAACTCCCATTTGAGGCAATCCCTTGCCTCTTTCAAGGTCAAATCCAAAAGGCCCTCAACTTCCTTCAGGTCTAGCTCTTTGATACAATTCATCTTGCTTTTTGGTCTTGACATCTCCAAACAATTCTGCCAAGATCTCGAAGTACCTTTTAGAACTCTAAGTTTTCCCATAAAACGATAACCTTCCCACCTCCCAAGAATCAAAATATACCACTCAGAAGAAATGTTTGCCTTGAAAGGAGGGTGATCCAGCCATATATTCTTTAAACATAAGAGACTCGATCCCCACCGTTGAGCTCTGAACGTAAGGATAATCAACCAATGATCAAAGGCCTCTCGCCTCCCGTTTGTCTAAGGCAACCATATTTTTTCTAGACTTAGATGGGCACTATTTGGCCTTGTACGTGTGATAGTGCTTCTTGTGCTTGGACATGATTTATACTATGTTTTGGATTATCTTTGCACATGACAAGGGTGATATGGAGTGTCAATCCAGTTGAGATGTTTAGATGCACCTCCTGATCTTTGTACACCATTTTCACTATATCAACGAAAAACTTAGTTTCCATTTAAAAAAAATCATGTTTCTATCAATTGTCCCCTTTTGAAATCCATAATTAAGATCTGAGGATTATTTTGAGTTATTTTTTTCCAAGCACAAGCTTTTTCGAATCCTTTTTTTCTTTTTAGACTCAAGATTAATGTTGAGATGAGAGTTAGCTCTCAAGGATGAAGTTCTCAAAGGTTTTGTTACGTCCTTAGAAGTATAGGCCACAATTGATTTGGTCTAATGCTTTTAAAGATTCATAGATAGAATTTGGTTTGAAAAGAATCAATGCATCTCTCATGTTAAGCTTATGGATTGAAAGGATCGTGTTGTCTTTACTAACCTCACAGCAAGATCTGTACTTGAACTTGTATTCTTTTCTTGGCTTGTCTTCTTGGTCGAGTATGCATGTACTGTTGTTAATTTTGTTTTATTGGTTGTTTGTTTTTGGCCATATGAGGATTTGCCGAGGGTGTTTCGGCGTTGGCCATTCAGTTGTTTCTTGCATTTTTTTCCTTCTTTTGTATTTAAGTATTGTACTCTGAGCAATAGTCTCATTTCATTATATCAATGAATAAGCTTGTTTCTGTTGAAAAAACAATGATTGTATGCTTGTAGAGCACCACAAAATCAAACATAGATGCCATTCCTCCATATCAATAATATGCTCAATAATGGTTTATGAGGGTTCAAGTTCTTAAAAAATTGCTCATAACTTCATCCAATATCAATAGTATGGCTAGGCATCTTCAATCCAAATGTTGAAAGTCCAATCTCGAACCTTAAACACTTATCCTAAGTATCTTTTAATTTGTCCATTTTTTTATGCTCTCCAACCAAACTTTAGCTTTTTAATCCATAGAACGACTAGACCTCTTCAATCGAAATGTTGAAGTCTAATCACATATTTTAATCCAAAATTCTCTTATTTTCATTTATTTTCCTTAATCGTGGAATACATAACGATTGACAACGAATTTTTGCTTTCCTTTTTTCAATATATAATCTCTAACATCATGTTCCAATGACAATCACTTGAAAAATCCTCCATAAGTCTTATTATTTATCCATTTTCTTGACCCTACACCCAATAATCAACTCTTGCATCCAAAACATTGCATGATGCCTTCATTCAAAAAGTTGTTCAATCTCAGATTTTAAACCCAAATTCTCCAATCCTAGCATCTCTTAATTTTTCCAATTTATGAACTCCCCAACCACTTTTGTTCTTTATATCCCAAAGAATGGTTAGGCCTCATTAAATCCAAAGTAGAAGTCCAATCTCCGACCTTCAACCAAATTTCCTTAATCCTTTAACCAAAATTCTCCAACCTTGAACCAAATTTATTTTATCCATGGTATCTTGTAATATGTCACTTTTATGAACTCTTCAGCTAAATAATTGCTTTTTAATTCAAAGAACCCCACTTCACATTTCGGGCATGGATTAAGTGAAAGTGAGATTAGAGTTATTTTACTCTCTGTCACACATTTTTCCACTCCCTACCACTCACTATTCCACTTCCTACCATTCACTATTCCACTCTCCCTGCCACACAATATTCCACATTCTTAGTCAGGTGCATCTCGAGACCACCATTAATTTTGTTTTTCTCAGGGTCAATCTCGACCAAGATCGACCCCAAGATCTCTTCCCAAACTTAAATAACTCTTTGAAGGAATTTTCTCGATCTCTCTCGAGGACATCTCTAGACAACCTTAGCCTGAGATCATACTACATAATGCTTATGTTCTTTAGCTTGAGGCAACTTTGGCTAGGGATCATACTACATTATGTTTATGTTATTTAGCTCCAGACTATTCTCGAGCCAAATCCCCAAGCTAAAGAAGATAAGGTAATGTAGTATGATTCTGGACCAAAGTTGGCCCGAATAACCCCAAGCTAAAGAACATAAGCTAATGTAATATGATTTCAGGCCAAAGTTGGCTCCAGGTAGCCCCAAGAGAGACTGAGAAATTTCCTTCAAATAGTTTTATAATTTTAGAAAGAATTTGGGGGTTGATCTCGATCGAGATTCACCCCGAGGAAAACAAGATTTTCAGTTGTCCGAGATGCACCTGACCGAGAGAATGGAACAGTGTGTGATAGGAATTTCAGCATAAAATAAGGGAAGTAAAATAACACTAGTCTCTCTTTTGCTTAATCCATGCCCCAATGTGGAATTGGCTAAAATAGCTCTCCTCAAGTCTGTGTCCCAAACACAAACCATTATAATCCCAAGACTATTATAAGTCACTCATCACTCTAAATGCCTACTTTATTTTTCCAATTTATGAACTCTTAACCAATTTTGTACTTTGTATAATCTAAATAATGGCTAGGTGCCTTGAATCCAAATGTTGAAGTCCAATCTCGAGTTTTTTGGATAATGGGGTAACTTTTAAAAAAAAATGGGAAAATGGGGTGGGTTTGAAAATATTTAGGTAAATGAGTTTTTTTTTTTCTTCTTTAGTGAGTTTCTTCCTTATCTCCTTCCTTTTCCTCTTTCTTTTTTATTTTTTTGTTATTTTTATTGAATGTCACACAAATTGATGATTGGTAATATAAAAATAATAATAATAATAATATAATACAAGTATCTTATTTTATTTTAATATTATAATAATTATTCATAATTCATGAAAAAACATTATGATTACTTAATTTATTTACAATTTTTTTTGAAGTCTATAAAAAATAGTCTTTTAAAAAAATACAAAAAAGAAAAAAGTAAATAGAACGATTTAAAAAACGAAACATATCTTTTGTAACTTTATTTTTGTTAATTTAAATGTTACATGAAAATATTATTAATGGGTCATATGGTATTGATTCATTTTTTAGATTATTTTTAGGTTATTAACCTTATTTTTAGGTTCATTTTCATAAATAAAACAAACCGATAAAATATTTACGGCTTAGTTAACAAAATAAAAAAGACCATGACGTTGGTCATCTTTTTTAATATTCTAGATTTACTCCTTCCTACATCGTTTTTCATCTTCTCCTTCGCTATTTTTTTTTCTCTTCTTCAATTTTTTAAATTTTGTCAAACAGTTATTTGGATGTTTAAGATGGTGGGTCAAATATAAAAGATCAAGAAAAAATAGTTCTCATATTAAATACACAAATTTAAACAATCGTGGACAAAAATAGCCTTAGATTTAGGCAACAAAATTTAAACAATAAATGTCTAAAAAATCTTTTAGATTTAACTATCCAAATTTAAATAATTAAATATAAATTATCAAATCTAAATGATTGTTGGAACAAAAATAATCAAATCTAAATGATGGTTGAAAAAAACAGTTTTCCATTTTTCTAAATGATCGTCTAGTAAATAATAGTCAAATATAAACAATAATTTATCCTCAACCTCCAACCTTAATCCAAATCTTGAAGTATCTTCAACCTCAAATCACATTTCTCCTTTGATGTCTCTTGATTTGTTTATTTTTCGAACTTTTCAATCGAACTTTAACGACTGGGCCTCTTTAATCAAAAAGTTGAAGTCAAATCACAATCACTTAAAAATCCCTCCATAAATCTTATTATTTGTCCATTTTATTCACTTTGCATTCAATAATCAACACCTTCATCCAAACAATGACATGTTGCCTTCATTCAAAAAGTTGTAGTTCAATCTCAAGACTTTAAACCAACAATCTCTAATCCTGTGTATCTCTTAATTTTTTCAATTTATGAACTCTTCAATCAATATTGTACTTTGTAGTCTACATAATGTTTAGATCCCAACAATTCAAATGGTTAAGTTCAACCTTAAACCAAGTCATCTTAAGCGACGCTTAATTTGTTCATTTTTCGAACTCTTCAACCAATTTCATACTCTTAAACCTCTAACCATAATCCATAATCCAAATCTTCAAGTCCAATCTCTAACCTTAAATCAAATTTCTCTAATCTTTCATTTCTCTTAATTTGTTCATTTTTAAATTTTCAATTAAACTTTAGCTTTTCAGTCCAGAGAACAATTAGGCCTCTTCAACAAAAAAGTTGAAATCGAATCACATACTTTAATCCAAAATTCACTCATCTTTACTTGTTTGCCTTCATCATAGAATACGTAATTATCAACAAATTTGTGTTTTCCTTTTTTCGATATATAGTCTCTAACAATATGTTTCAATGGCAATCATTTGAAAAATCCTCCATAAATCTTATTATTTGTCTATTTTCTTGTTTCCCAACAATGACATGTTGCCTTCATTCAAAAATTTGTCGTCAAATATCAGACTTCAAACCTAAATTCTCTAACTTATGCGCTCCTAATTTTACCAATTTATGAACTCTCCAACCAATTTTGTACTTTGTATCCCAAAGAATGGCTAGGCCCCCTTAAATCCAAATGTCGAAGTCCATTCTCCAATCTTAAACCAAAATTCCTTTTAACTTTTAACCAAAATTAATCTTGTAATTTGCCAATTTTCTAAACTCTTCAACTAAATAATTGCTTTTTAATCCAAACAACGGCTAGACCACTTCAATCAAAAATCTTAAATAAAAACACATACCTTAATCCAAAGTTCTCTTATCCTTTCTTATTTTTATTGTAAAATAGATAACTATCAACATAACTAATTTATCTTTTTCCTCTTTCAATATATCGGCCATGAGTCATATAAGTACTTTTACTCTCCCATTTCTTAGCTTCACATCCAATTATCTACAATTTAATGCAAAGAACGGCCTTCCATACAAAACTTTAGTCTCATCACATACTTTAATATAAAATTCTCTCTAACTCTACCTATTTTCCTCCATCATGGAATGCATACCTATCAACAACAAAAAGTGCTCTCTCTCTCTCTTTTAACCCTATGTTTGTTTATATTAGGGTTATTATGCATGTTAATTACTAAATTTTGTTTAGTCGTAATTAGAGTAAAGTTTGATTCTTATTTCGTTGTGCATGTCTACCGTTTTCATCATGTGGTATCAGAGCATGCTTAATTTTACTCAATTGCATATAGTGGGTTTGTCAATTTATTAGATAAATTATGTGATGAACTAAAATGAATATTTTATGGTTTTGGCAAACTAAATTAAGCTTGTTTGTAATAATTGTTGTAATTAGCTTGGGTTGTGGCTTAATTTATTATTGCAAAGGGTCTGTAATTTTTTTGGAGTAATTAAAGTTGAAATTAGGGTGTAATTTCATCAATTGAATGAGAGAAAAACTGAAAAATTAAAAAAAAAAGTGAAGACAGACCCTAAACTGGCCTTCAAACCCGGTTGGACGTGGTAGACCCAACCCATGACCCGCTCGCGACCCAAAATATCCTTCAACGCTTCACCTGTCTTCTTGGATCAGGTTTCTCTATACGACCACCCAGCCCAATTCGTGCAGCCCAGTTTGTGCCTGCTTTCGCCGACCCGTTTCGTGTATCTGTCCGGCCCATTTGCTTTTGGCCAAGTGTGTGACCTGTTTTGCCTAGCGACCTGCATGCGCCCGCTTAACCCGGTTTACTGACTCGCGCCCGTGCGCTCTACTCCAAACCCACTTTTTTGACTCGATCCGACCTGCAGCTAGGCGTTGGCTTGTTGGTTTGGATTTGTTCAAGCCCAATAGTTGGGTTCTATGGTCGGTTCAAGGGGTTTTTGGACTGGTTTAGTGCATGTTTTGTGTTTTTTCAGCGAGTTCAAGTTGTTTGGGAGATCTAATGTAGTTTACCAAATTATTATTGAAACCAATCCATTTTAAGGTGTTTAATTAATTATACATGTGATGTATGTTTTTAATTATTCTTTTAAATTGTATGTGCATAAAGTATGTCATATAGATTTAAAATCTCACCACCATAGGTTAACATGTTCATACATTGAAAGTAAGTTATAAGTGTTATAATGTGTAGTATGCATGTCAATTAATTAATATGGAATTTAATTAATCTGATTAATTAAATTAATTTTAATTAAATGTGATTTAATGAAATAAATAAATTAATATATTAATGATTTATTTATGGAGAATTTTTAAAAATAGAAGAATTTGCAAACTGTTTACGGTCTATAGCAAAATTTTAATTTAAGCCCATAATAGATACCTAAGATTTTAACCCAAACCCAAAGTATCCATCATTTTTTGCTATAGGATGTAAATACTTTCAATTTTCTTCTATTTATGTAAATTCTCCTTTATTTAACTTAATTAAATATGATTTAATTAGAAGTTAAATAAATTAAAATCCATATTAATTAATTTTTTTATATCATTGTTATATATTGTTTGTTTGTTATAATTTTATAGTTCTTTTATAATTGTTATAAAATGAACTAAACTTTTAAAATCTATAACAAAGATAACTTGCATGCTCACCTAGGTTAAACATATCTTTTTTTTGTAGAATTAGGTCGATATCTTATAAAATTGGTTATAAGAGGTTCACTTGATTAGATCTTGTCAACAAGTCAAATAAAATGACTAGGGTTGGAGGTTCTTACGTTGATGGTTTACAGAACACCTTCTACCTGGAGATCGTAATTAGTTCTTGAGCCTAATTAATCTAGTTTTATGAGCATGTGTGAGAGATGTGAGGTAATCAAGCTAATTTATGA
This sequence comes from Cucumis variabilis, assembly GCA_037974545.1. Classification (NCBI taxonomy): domain Eukaryota; kingdom Viridiplantae; phylum Streptophyta; class Magnoliopsida; order Cucurbitales; family Cucurbitaceae; genus Cucumis; species Cucumis variabilis. The sequence goes on from JBBPDI010000001.1 coordinate 1,585,268, forward strand.
CTTAGACATCGTAAGTTAAAATTTGGTATAATGGTTTTTCTTTTTCATCCTTCAATTATGTATAGTTTCATTTTTTTATTTGTATGGCAAAATATTCAATAATATTTAAAGTGAGGAGTTAGAATTTAAAAATATTCTATGGTTATGTCATATATGCTATACGATTACCATGTTTATTAAACTTTCTTGAATGAGAGGTTGCAAACAATCAAAGTCATCTCACGTTATCTATGTGTAAACTAAAGTCTTTATGATCGTCATGATCAAAGATGATTTTGTTGATCTCTCTTCACATATATATTTTCTTTATATTTCTTTTAATTAGTAAAATCAATGTTCTGCAACAAGTATTACTTTTCATATAAAAAAACATGTCATCCATAAATTTGGATGATGGTTCCTTTTACTTTTGGCTTGCTATTGAGGAATTTATGTGCATAATCTTTCTTTGAATATATATCTCTATGTCTTGGTTGTTTGGCCGAAGTGTTTTCTATTGTTTTGATTTATCAATTCACGAAGGTAGAGAAAGGTTTTTTTTTTCTTATTTTATTTTTCTATCAACTCAGTTTTCTTTTTTGTCTCTCTCTTTCTTTCGCTCCCGTCTTTTCCTAATTCATTCATCTAAGTGTCATCGTAACGTCTACATCAGATAACATTTGTCGTCGGTATGTTTACTGTCTCTTTCGGTCGTTCTCTCTCTATTTAACTATCTAATGCTCGCCGTTGGTTTTGGCTTTGTGTAAGAGTTCTATAAGTTTCATAGAAGTTTGTTTCGTCATTATTTTCTAAACTTATGTAAGTTGTGAAGGTCAAACCATTTCGTCAAAATTTTCTTAGTTCTTGATTTATTCTCGTATTTGTTGTGTCCAAATCCATTCGCTTCGTCTACCCATTTATTTTTAATTAATCAGATCACCTCATGTTTTTCAATATTTCTTTTGCTTTAACATATTCAACACAACAAAATCTGAATTTTGATTCCATTTGGGGTCATCCTCTTGATGCAGTTACCAACACTTCTATTAAATCTTAATTAAGTAATTTATGTAATGATGTTCTTAACTACTGTCATATATGAACTATGTCGTTGAGATTTGTAATATCTTGATTTTGACTAAGCTCTTAGAATGCTATAAGTGTGTTTATTTTCACATTTTAATTGTTCGTTTAATTTCCTATGCACAAAATGAATTTATTATATATATATATATATATATATATATATATATATATATATGTTGTATATACTGTATATATATCATATATTGGTTTAATTTTTTATGGGCTTTGTTGTTTAATTAAATTAGAGTTGGCACAAATTGGGCCTAAAGATGGGCTGAAATTTTGGTGTTTGACTCAATCAACATAGTTTTTCTTTTTTATCTCTCTCTCTTCCTCTTGCTCCCGTCTCCATCTTCTTCACTTACCCCAGCGTCCCAGTAACGTCCACACAAGATAACATATGTCGTCAATAAGTCTACTGTCTCTTCAAGTCGTTTTCTCTCTATTTAACTATCTAATGTCCATCGCTGATTTTAGGTTTGTGTAAGAGTTCTGTAACTTTCATAGAAGTTGGTATAACATTTTTTAGAAACTACTTCAGAAATCCCAAGTTTATTATAGTATAACGTTGTTTAAAATCTCTCATTCCCCTTGTTCACCATTTCGTAAGCTTTGGTAAAATGTGAAGGTCAATTTTTTATTCCCTTATTCTCTACGTTAGTGTTTGTCTTGTTCATAACTCTTTGGTTCTTATTTATTCTCGTATTTATGGTACCAAAATCCATTTGCTTTGTGTACCCATTTCTTTATAATTGAATCATCTCATCTTTCTTTACTATTTCTTTTGTTTTAACCTATTCAACACAATGAAATTTGAATCCTGATTGTGGTTTTCCTCATGATGCAGTTATTAATGTTTCTCTTCAATCTCAATTATTAGAATAATCCCTTGATAGTTTTAAACTAATAGTCCTTAAAGGGCATTCATCGAGTTCATTCTCTTTTAATAATGTATTGGATTTTCTTGCTAAATCAGGGAGTTAACTTGGATAGAACTCGATGGTTTTCCATGAATATTTGGGGAGGATTGAGTTTGATGTGTATAGTTTCAGGATTACAATTAAAGCCTTTTGTGAACATGGCAACGTAAGTAAAAGGCTTTAAGTTTTTGGCTGAAATGGAGACGATGTGTGTATGTCTTCTAATGTTTTTATATAAATTATCTTGATTGAAGTTTGTTGCAAAAATTGTGACAATGATCAAGCTAAAGTAATGTTTTTAAATGATGGATGGCCTTGCTTTGGTTGCTAACCAATATATTTATACTATCATGACCAATGGATTTTTCAAGAAAGGATAAAAGAATGGTGGTTTTGAGCTTTATGGTAAGATGAAGCATGTGAGAGTGTTTCCTGATTTATACACTACAACAGTCTCATTACTAAATATTGTGGGGATGGAAAATTGAGCCTTGCATTTAAATTGTTTGATGAATTATCTAAAAGAGGGGGTGGCATGTAATATAGTCACATACAATATTCTAATAGGTGGGCTATGTCATAACGGACAAATGTTGAAAGCTTAATGAGTGTTAGATCGAATGAAACGAGCTCCTATAAATCCAACTACTAGAACATTTAACCTGTTGATGAATGAGTTGTGTAACACTGGAAAGTTGGACAAGGCCTTAAGTTATCTTGATAAACTGAAGTTGATTAGTAGAGATGCATCTACAACTTAATGATGTTATCTATAATACAATGATAAATGGACACTGTGAAGAGTATAACTCCTACAAGGCATTAAAGTTTCTTGAAGAGATGATTAAAAATGGAGCAACTCCAAATGTGGCTAGTTACATTTCCACCATTCAAGTCCTCTTCAAGGAAGGGAAGTCGATTGAGGCAAAATGTTTACTTAAAGAAATGACTAAAGTCGGTTTGAAGCCAACAAAATCTCTCCATAGTAAAGTTGGTTAAGCCAAATCTTGTGCATAAAAATAAAATTAAGAACAAAGGCATTTTAACTGCAACAAAAGGGATGTCGAAGTTACACTACTCTAGGAAAATTGTGGTATGTTGAATGAGAAGTTAAAGCTTCATTCACTAACCATTTCACTTTTTAAAAAAATTATTTCTATTCTTTGTTTGCATTTTCCTTAATATGTTTCATGTGAGCACAAAAATTGTTAGAAAAATAATATATACCAATAATATCTAAATGTAATGCTTGAAATAATTTTTTAATAATGTGAAATATTACTCATTTACTAGTTTATACTAAAATAAATACTTCTAAGGGAGCATTGAGAACTTTGAATACAACCTAACAAAGCTTAAGCGTATATTTGTAACTCATAACCTACCAAAAAGTTTAAAAAGTGTGAAAAAGTACTTCATGACCCACAGTGGCAACCAAGTTTGTAAGTGCAACAAACTTAGTCTCAAACAAGCCTAAAAAGTGTTCAAAATGTGTGTAAGTATCACTTGAATTTTCAAAACGACCTAACGTTGCTTAAGTGTAAGTTCGTAACTAATAATCTACCAAAAACTTTAATAAGAGTTAAAAAGCACAATGGCGACCAAATGTGTAAGCATGAGATTCATACAAAAACTTAAGAGAAACATCACTCAGTCATGCAAGTAGATATTTATGCTAATCTTGCAAGTCAATTGAGCTACAAACTCAATACCTTAATAGTAAATTCTAATCGAGACTAAATAACATCATTCAAATTATTAAAGAGAATGCAAGCAATCGATTGAGGTTAAGTTTTAACTAGATTTATTTGGCAAAATCATGTTCAAATAAACTTGAGGTCTACCTACTTCTACGACTAGACATGCTTTTAAAGGATTTAAAGTGTCATAGGCAAGTTTTTCCTCTACTATGGAGCAGGAAGGATCCCTCCTTAAATATAACCCCACGGTCAAGACTCGAAGCTAGGCAAGAAACTCTAAGAGGGTGTTTGGCATAAGGAAAGGAAAGGAATATCCTCGTTTGCCAATCAAAAAAGGGGAGAAAGGAAGAAAAAAAATTCCCCTCATTTTCCCTTCTTAATACTTCCAACTAACCCCTCTCTCTCTCTTCTTTATTCCTTCTCTTTCTAACGTTTTCCCTTCATCTTCCTTCTTCCTCTCTCCCTTTTCCCTCACTTGAATGCCTCCTCTATCGGCCACGATTGGAACCATCTTCACCTCATTCCTTCTCCATTTTCATACGTTTTTCTTAGCATATTTTGTTTTCCTATTTTTTCGTCTTGTTGGTCGATTTCTCCAATCAGTTTCATTTGGCAGTTCATCTACAACCACTATTTGCTTCTAAACGCTTGCCAGTCGATCTTCATGTTTAAACCTCTATTTGGTCGCGAACTTGGAAATGGTACTTATTCCTTTAACTTTTTTCCTTATAGTTTCGATTAGAAATCGATTCATCTTCTTTGATTCATGCATGGATTCTCTATTTGATTTGTCACTCGAATCTGAATCGCATCCTTCGTCTAACACTTTGCCGCTCGAATCATGTCGTTGAAGCTCTGATTTCCCTCTTACGATGAGTTATGAATGCTACTCAGTTGTGATCTTGGTGGATTCGAGCATGGTATGGTATTGATGTATACATTTCTTCCTTTTTTTAAATGTCGATGATGAGGAAAAAAATATGATATATAGTTTATTGTCCTCAGATCTACCTTGTTCATGTGTTTTTGTTCAGTTTTATTTTTTATTTTTTAAAAATTAGTTTGAAAAAATAATGAGCATTGTAGAACTGAACATCGTTGAATGATTTCTTGTTGGGTTTTGATCTTTATTTAACTTTACTTCTCGGATCTACCTTGTTCATGTGTCATTGGATCTATTTTTACTTCTTTGTTTATATGTACTTTCGGTATAGTAGACGTTTTTTTTAAGTTACATATAAGTTTGTTCATACGGCATTGATGTTTTTTTTTTGTTCATATTGGTACATCAGTGTTCATACTAACTTTTGTTTGTTGCAGAATAATGTTCATTTTTTTTCTTTTTTTTTTCTGTCTGAGTTATGTTAAATTATGTTGTCTACCCCTTTAACTTGTTTTACTACATATTGCTTTATTCCATTTAGGGCATTATATTTAGTTGTACTTATTTGGTATGGTCTTTGTCCTTGTGCTCACAAGTACGTAGCAACTACATCTTAAGGTACTAGGGTATCAACATTGTCACACATAAAAAAGGTCTTTAAACGTGCATTTCGGTGTTTTTTCTTTCTTTTTTTAGTACACATGTACTTAAATTTCATGTTTGTGTTGACACTTTTGTAAGATGAACTTTCACATTAACTATGTTTAAATTTATACATACGTTTTGTGTTAATGTTTTAAGCATGTCCTTCACTTCATGCTTGTTGCTTTTTTCCACGCACATATGTACTTTTCAAATTTTTTTCATACAAAGAAAAAAAATCGTCAACTTTCCAAAATTAATTTCATAAAAAAAAGAATAAAATCTAACATATGTACTTGTTACGTTTTTTAAAAAAAGAGACAAAGTAAAAAAACTCAAATGTGTACTTTTCAATTTTTTTTCCAAGAAAAGACACTACAAGAAAAAAGTATATACTATGACAGTTGGAGACATGCCAAATTAAAAGGAGGAAAGAAAAACTGTCATAAAAGGTTAAAATTCACGTTTTTGGCGGGAAAAGACAGAATTTTTTGAATTCCAAAGAATTTATGACACTTTTTAACTGTCATAAATCTATGACAATTTAAAAATATCATTAAATATAAATAATAAAATATAATTTTCATTAAAAAAATTGAAATATTATTTTCCCCTTAGTTCCCTCCAACTTTTCATTAAAAAATTATTATTTTCCCCTTAGTTCCCTCCAACTTTTCATTAAAAATTATTAAAATATAATTTTGTTTTTATTTTCCTCTTTCTTCGTCAGTTCTTCAATATTTTCTTCAGGATAGAAACAAAAAAAACCCTAACCCCAACACCAACCCCATTCTTCTTCATCTCCATGATCTTTCTTCTCAGTGACGGAGACCTACGGCGAGGAGACCCATTACGACAGAGACCCATGGCGAGGAAATCCACTGCGACGAAGACCCATGACAACATGAATCTAAATGTTTCAAAGATAGCGACCCACGCTGTTACTGATATTCGACGTGGAATGCTTCTCTTTAGGCAGGTAGGTTTTTCTCTTAATTTTTCTAAAATTGTTTCAAGGGTTACTATCTTTGGCTTGAATTTGTTTAAATTTTGTTTTTTTAAGGGCGGTGTTTTGGGATATTTAGTTGAATTCGATAAGGCAATTGAATTGGATCTCGTCAAAAGGCATGTAGATTTCTAAACTTTGTGTGGCGATGTTAGTAATTTAGTTTAATGGGGACTGAACTTCTCCTAGTGTTATATATGTTGTCTGTGTGAAGAGATTTGAAAGATGGGTCTTTTTACATACATG
>JBBPDI010000001.1:1652474-1663741 GCA_037974545.1 Cucumis variabilis
TTGGGGCCAAAAAATGTAATTGGAGGAGGCAATCTGAATTCAGGGTAAAATGGTGGCATATTGAAATCCGGGAGCCCTGGAAAATCCGTAGCCAAGAGCTTACGAGATACGATAATGAAGGAGGAGGAGGAGGAAGAGGAAGAAGAACTCAAGATTGAAAGAAGCAATGTTGCAACAAAAGGAATGAGAAGAGTAAAGCGAGCCATTGTTGATAGAATAATAAGAATGGTAATGTTGATTTGAGTTAGAAGTTGGATTATTTGAGGCTTTATATAGATGAATAGTGTTGGCCATCTTTTAAGTACATAAAAAGTTTTATTAGTTAAAAGGTTACCAATTATTAAACAATGCAAAAAATGTAATTAAAGATCAAAAAACATATAATGGTTCAGTGTAAGTAATTAAAGTGAAATTGAGATTCGATTATGATTTTTGTTCTCATTACATTACATGGTATAATTCATGCATGCAAAGTTTGGAGGAATTACTTCCATCTAAATTAGAGGTTGGGTTTTATTGTAGAGGGAATCTTTTTATTTATGCCTATTGTAAATGTAGTCAAATTTGTTAGTTTAAAATGGTTGAGGTTGGAGAATTATGTAATAAATAACAGAAGGTCCAGAAGGTTGTGGCTAGCTATAAGCTAAGCTTTTATGTGTGGGTAATCAATGTGTTTAGGAATTGTACATATAGAAATAAAATGTTAGCTAGATATATTAAGATTAATTGAATTTGAGGAATATATATGATGTCTAATTCTATAGCACTAAATATGATATCTACGTTGGCTAGACTTAGCATTAAAGTTGAAGAACAATACAATAATCACTGACGGTATATCACACACACTAAAAGAAGTGTTCATTCATATATAATATATATATATATATGTCTTATAAGAAGACATCATATAGCTATATCAAAATGCTGATAGGTAAAGAAAAACAAACACACCATAGCAATCTCACACAAATCAGAAATCGTATAAGTAAAGAGAAAGTTACATAACGAAAAACAATTCATCTTCTAGTGCTTTAGATGAATATGTGCTATTCAAGGGTTTGATGTGGCCGTGTGGGGTGGGTTAAACGAAGGGAAAGGCATGTCTTTTGGAAGAGTAGGAAGAACTGGTTTTGGGAGAAGTGGTAATTCAGGCAATTTAGGAAGTTCTGGTTTAGGAACATTTGACAATTCAAGTAATTTTGAAAGTTCTGGTTTAGGTACATTTGGCAATTCAGGTAATCTTGGGAGTTCTGGTTTAGGCACATTTGGCAATTCAGATAATTTTGGGAGTTCAGATTTTGGTGGATTTGAAACTTTGGACAACTTAGGAAGATCAAACTTAGGCAAACTTGAAACTTCAGGGACTTTGGAGAGATCGAGACTAGGTACTTTTGGTAATTTAGAAAATTTTGGAAGTTTAGGCTTTGACAATTCGGGAAGTTTAGGCTTTTCCAAAGGTGGAAGATGAGGCAATGGAAGTAACTCAAACTTTGGTAGTGGGGGAAGCTCAGGCTTTGGCAAAGTGGGTATTTCAGGTTTTGGAAGCTCTTCAGGTACCTTAGGTAATGACGTCTCCAAAAGATGTCTTGCATTTGCTGTCATGATAAATAAATCAGAGCTCATCGTTGTAAGAACACCGAATATGAGGTGCAATGTAAAGGTTGTTGAGTAGCGATGAGTAGACATTGAATTCAAGAAAACAACAAAAAGCAATAGCAATCTATATCGATAATGGATCTTGAAATGAAGTTGATTAGACTATGTGAGTTTTGATGGTTTCCACTTGTAGCATTGTAGAAGTATTTATAGGGTACAAGAAAAAGGTATAGTAGGAGAAGATATTATTGGTACAAAAAATGTTAGTTCAACTTTCCTACCTATTTACTTTCTCTAAAATGCAATGTGTGGCATTGTGTGAAATATAATATATATTAAAATATTTAGAGAGAATTGAATTAAAAATATAACATCATGTAGTATAATATAATATAATATATAATAATCAAATGTTATCGAGAGAATTCAAAGTTTGTTGCAACAAAAGTTATGCTCCAAAGTTGTATATGTCTAAGCTATGTGTTGCAAGATTTCATCCTACCTATTTAGTCTTAAAATAATTCAAAATGTATTATAGTTTCTATGCTTCCTTTATTTAATTTGAGTTTAAGTTTAGTTTATACAACTATTTTTTTTTGGGTTGGTACCACTTTGATGAACCTACCATATATATATTTTTTCAAGCAAACATATCAAATATGAGTTTGTGCATGTTACAAAATACATATATAGTGATCTTAACAATTTAGCAAGAATAATTTGGCCAACCAACTCATGTATATATATGCTAGAGAATGTTATTTAATTGAATGATGTTATTATATTTGTTGGATAAACATAAACAAAACATTTGACCTAATGGAGATATGGGTGAAAATTAGCTTAAGAAAAATAAATAATATTGATTAATTAATTACCTAATGATATTAAATTAATTATACTTTATAATTAATAATTACTTTGTGTACTAAAACTAATTAATACCCTTAAACTAGTTAAGGAATGATTCTTTTGAATATATAAATGTAAATATATGGGTAGGTAGGAAAGTTGAACTAACACTATTTTTCTTCCTATCCTTTCTTCTCCAAATCATATATGCTTTTCTTATTCTTCCACACTACATGTGTTTTTATGTATAAAAAGCTCTACATGGTCTTCAAAATGCTATAACCAAATCAACTTCATTTTGTATTCCTAATCAATAATCTATTCTCGTGTGTTAATCTTAGTGAAAGAGAGATCGATGGCAACTCTTCGCTTCTCAACTTTGGTATTTCCTGTGATACTTGGTGTTTTTATGTTGATGAATTTTGATCTTTCGATCATGACAGTGGATGCGAGGTATCTCTTGGAAACTCCATTACTCGAAGAGCTTCCAAAACCAGAAATACCTTCTTTGCCAAACCTCGAGCTTCCTCCATTGCCAAAGGTTGAGTTACCTCCATTGCCTCATCTTCCACCCTTGAAAAAGCCGAAATTACCTGAACTCCCAAAGTTGCCTGAATTACCTAATCTTGATCACTCAAAAGATTCAAAAGATTCGTCAAATTTTCCTAAACTATCTGAAGTTTCAGAACTGCCAAAACCTGAGCTCCCTAAATTACCTGAATTGCCAAATTTTCCTAAACCTGAAGTTCCAAAATTACCAGAATTACCAAATGTGCTCAAACCAGAACTTCCTAAGCTGCCTGAATTTCCACCCCTCCCAAAGCCAGTGTTGCCTTCCCTTCCTAAGGACATGCCTTACCCTTCATTTAACTCACCCCATACCACCAAAATGAACCCTTAAAAACCATATTTGATCTACAAAGTTAGAATTAAATATACATTTATATACAACATTGAAAACCATGTGTCATTTCTAGTCAGTGTGAGATTACCTTTTTGTGTAATGGTTTGTTCCTATTTATATCAGTGTGCCCTTATAGTTAAATGATATATGTTGTTGTCTCGTAGATTTATATTATGAATATATAAAAACATATTTTCATTTATGTATGTGTTGTAATGTTGTTGTTTCTATGTAGAACTTCTCCCAATGGTTACATGGCCAGTAAATTTATAAGCTGAGATATACAAAGGTCCAAATTATTTACTTATAATGACAATAGCATACTGAGAGAAACTACTAGGACATACAAATCCAATGGAATTATATGACTACTTCAATATAAGTAAAGAAAACTTTAATTTAGTAATGACTGAAAAAACAATCATTTTTCATACATTAATTAAAAGAGAACTGATAAGATGAGGGGAAAGTACACTACTAGTTTATAAAGTAAGATGTCCGATCATGGTGACAACAAATTATAAGTATATTATACAACGAATCAAGAGAAAAATAAACTCATAATTTGATAATGTAGTTCAATGACCGAAAAATATGACTAAAGAAGATAAATTTACTAATATGAAAAAAATGAAGCATTTTACAGTAACGTTGTACTTATTTGGAAAAAGATAAATTCTCTAATTATCGGAGATTGTAGTGACATATGCGTAAAGTTTAACTTAATGAGAAAAGATTATGAAAGCTTTATACGACAAAAGATAAAACTTACATCAATTCATTTTTGAAATGAAATAATGTGAAAATTTAATGCCAATAGTTTGAATGATTAGGTTAAAAATAAATAAATATGGATTTAAAGAAAAAGTTTTTCAAATTCAATTCTCTAGAAATTAAAGTTCTGAGTTTAAACTATAGCTCAAAATTGAAAGAAAAGTAGAAAACTAGAAAAAGTATAACAAATCAACAAAAAAGAAAAGACCTATCCTTCATCGAAAACGATCTTGACATGTGAAACTATAGAATTGTGTCATATGTGAATTGATCTGATTAATTTAAATGAAAGTTGATTTTTTTTTAAAAATGTCGAAATTTAGTCAAAAATATGAAAATTTCTTGAAAAATTCTAAATCTTGAAATTTCTTGAAATTCCATCAAAATGGGAAAACAAATCCCAAGCCTTCTTGATGGAAATTTTCTTTCATGGATATAATAAATTCAATCAAAGAAATAATTAGTCCTTAAGATGTTGTTTTTCCATAATTTGTTACTCACCTCTCTAAGAAAAATTATTTTAAAACAATTTAAGTACATAAAATAAGTAAGGTTAAATTACTAACTTTTCACAACATTTTTCTATTACGAGAACTTGTAATATAAAACATTGTGTTGTGATCAGAAAATGGTCATAAATATTTAATTTGATGGTTCCACCCATGCAACCTACCAAATCACAAAATATTTTAAAAAAACCAGCTCATGACACTTATTTTTTTTATATTGCAAATATGACACAATTAGTAATATTAGACGCCTATTAAAGGACTATCAAAAAGTTATTAGTTTTTAAATTTGACAATTTAGAAAATGAGTGACATGAGTCCTATTATCATAAAAAAAAATTTTGCTATTTTTGCAAGCGTTTTAAACGTTTTTAATGACGAAAATAAATCATCACAACATTGCATTGCTAACGCCAAGTTGGTGAAAGATTTTTGCGATACTCTTAAGGTAAACGTTGCATGATACAAAGAATAATAATAAAAAAGAACATCTACTAATAATAATTTGGCCAACAAACTCCATATATACTGAAGAATAAGTTATTAGTATTATCTATTTGTTTGGTAAGCAAACCATATTTGACTCAAATTGAAGACATTGATGAAAATCTTGTGTCAAAAATGTCAAAGAAGGAAAAAAAATTTATGAAGATAATTATTTGATTGAATTTATTTGGACATTTTTATAGTTTTTTTCTTCTTTTCTTTTTCGTTTAAGTTTCTTGATTTTGTATATGGAAAATAAAGAACTATTGTTTTTCTCTTCTTTTGGATGTACTTAGATAATTATTACTTATTTTTACTAATATATGGTTTGTTATAATTAGTGAAATAAGATCATGTATAAAATATGAACTCCATATATATATAAAAAAATATGACATAAGATGGAATCTTGCAAATGTATAGGCTTTTAACTTTAGTTGCAACTAACTAATTATAATTCTTTTTATTTGGTTTTTTATTTCTACTTTTTAAGAATTTTATTTTTGCAAGAAATGTGTACTCAAATGTGTAGGTGTGAAAGTTGAACTAACACTTCCTCTACCATTCCATCATCTCTTCTTAAACAATTCATATATGTGCTTTTCTCCAACTCTTCTTTTTTACCTATAAATACCTCTACATGTTGCATATTGAGATCATCAACACAGCTTATCTAATCAAATCAACTTGATCCTTTTGTGTTATTATCAATTCCTTAGTCCATTGTTGTTTAGATTCCAATGGCTACTCATCGCTCATCGACCTTTAAAGCTCCTTTGGTACTTGGTATTCTTATGATCACGATGAGCTTTGATTTTCTTATCATGTCAGTGAGCGCGAGGCATCTCTTGGAGACACCATTACCTCATGTACCTGAAGAGCTTCCAAAGCCCGAAATACCCACTTTGCCAAAGCCAGAGCTTCCTCCGCTACCAAAAGTTGAGTTACCTCCGTTGCCTCATCTTCCACCCCTAGAAAAGTCGAAATTCCCTGAATTGCCAAAACCTGAACTTCCAAAGTTACCTGAATTATCAAAACCTGAACTTCCAAAGTTACCTGAATTACCAAAAGTATCTAACTTTGATCACTCTAAAGTTCCTGAAATTCCAACCATGCCTAAGTTTGATCTTCCTAAACTTGCTGAAGTTCCAGATCATCTACCAAAACCCGAACTCCCAAAATTACCTGAATTACCAAATGTACCAAAACCAGAACTCCCTAAATTGCCTGAATTACCAAATATTCCTAAACCAGAACTTCCTAAATTACCCGAATTGTCATCACTCCCAAAACCAGTTTTGCCTACTCTTCCAAAGGGCATACCTTTCCCTTCATTTAACCCACCCCACACAACCACAACTAGTCCTTGAAGACAATACTGAATCATATCTAAAAGAACACACTTCTTCATGTTTTTCTTAAATTTTCCCTTTGTGTTAGAGATTTTTATGTTTGTTATGTTTTCTTTTTCTATCAGTGTACTGTGTGTTCGTATCTATACACTGTTGTCTTCTCGACCTATAAAAACATTATATTATGAATAAATATTTCTTTTAGTGTGTAACAGTTCTTTTTTTTTTTTTTTGTTGGTTTTTCTATAATATATATGTGTGTGTACAGTAATTTTATCCTTTACAGAAACAGAAGAGTTCTTGAACTTTATATCAATGCTAAGTTTTCTTCATGGCTTAAAATTACTTGCTGAAACGTCAGGATTTACACCTAACCAAAATCATCTAGGAAAAGTTATTTTGGGAAAAGAAAAAGTGATTTTGATCTCGTCCAAAACACACCCTTAATTAAGTTAGCAGAGGTGAATAATCTGAATTCTCAAACTATGGTGAGAGCAATTCAGATTTGAAGTCTTGGTTAAGTTCTGTTATTTTAGGGGAGGTTGATGACTCGATGGCGCATACCCATATGGAAGAAAGGCTTCATTATATCCACCACCGTCTCTGTTAAGGTATAGTCCATTACTGAGACCATTATTTTTTTTCCTTTGTTTCTAAAGGCTCATTCTTTTATTATTTTGGCTGAAATATCGTTTGTTACAAAGATGTATTATTCGGATAAGAGTTTTTCATCTCTACTTTTTCTCCATTCGGAAAATTTTCTCATGCAATTTTCTCTCTTCATAGCTTTTTTTTTTTTTTTAAGTTTGTCCGCCAACTCGATTGCCCGTTTTCTTGTGGGGTGAGCTATGTCGAATAATGTAAGAGAGGTATTTAGGACTCTTTGTCCCCTTGGTTTCGATAGGAAGATCGTGACACAAATAGTAGTCTATCGTAGATGCATTACAATATTATGTTATATTCGTAAATATTTTTGACATTTTAGCATACATTTTTAAATATAGCAAAATTAATCAAATTTTTAATAACATATTTAAGTTTAATTTTTTTTCATAAACGTGAAACTAATTTTAACTTTTTTTTATTCACAATTTCTCTTTATAAAACTCAAAAAAACAATTTAAAATAAAATTGAAAATTGTTTTTCAAACTATTTTGAGTTGTTGTCAAATTTTAAATTTTTTTTAAATTGATCGGTTTTTAAAATTAAAATCTTGAAAAGTTAAACCAAATATATCCATATTTTAATTTTAAAGGGAAAAAAAACTATTTTAAAACGTAAAACTATTGAAAGTACTTGCATATATAGAAAAATTTTAGTTTTTATCTATGATAAACGTCAATAGGCTCGTAAACAAAACAAAATAGTTTAGAAAGTACACACTCACAATAAATTAAATCATTCACATTTAGCACCTGATAATTATTGTAATTGACTAATTAAGAGGCACTTAATTAAATTGAATTATATATATTGGAAGTGTCTCTTAATTAATTACTACTACAACCTTATAGGTGTGCTTGGAAAGGCAATTTATGGTATGGTCCAAAATGCAACAAATTCAAGCAAATTTAATTTTAGTAATTGTGTTGAAGACTACACATATAATTCATTCAACCTAATTTATTGCATAATTTCATATACATGCTCACTTAATCCTACCTTATTTATCATTCTTTCTTTTTTCTTTTTTTTCAGACTCTCTCTCTATATATATATTTTGGGTTGATTCAGGTGCCAATCTTCAGCAATATATAATTCAATAATCAAGCAATGGCAATCTGCAACAACAGTAACTCAAAATAATAATAATAATGATAATAGAAGAAAAAAAGTAAGGCTGTTAGCTAGTAATTAATTATAACAGAGTTTAGAAAGTAAAATTTGGGTTTGGATGTATAATTATTAGGCCTGCACCAGTTGATCATATGAGATGACTTGAGATTTATATTTTGATTTGATAGAAAAAAGATAACAATACAGAATTGTTTTATAATATTACCAGTTGATCATATGAGATGACTTGATATTTATATTATAAGTTGTGTATTTGTAATCTTTTTAATAATTCTAGTTAATATTTGGATCTTTTCAATTGGGCATAGCCTCGATGTTGCACCAGACTAGGTTAACTAGTTGCTTGTGTCAATTCTTCTTTACGGTCTCTTTTACATTGTTAAGACATTGTGTGTTTGATTTTTGGTTCATCATTGTTCTCTTGAATAATCCTCTTTGTTTTTCAATTTCATTATTTATTTTTAGTTTTTGAAAATTAAGTCTATTTTATCTCTCTATTGTTTATAATGATAATTTACATCATAGTTGAATTCTTAACAAAATTCTAAAAACAAACACAATGTTTAGAAATTTTGGGCGGCTAAAATTATTCTTCAAAAGAACCTCTCTCAAGCCCTAAAAGCCCAATTTCACAAGAAAAATCTTTAATCCTTATTTTCCATCTCTTTCTCTATCCTGGTTTCTTCATTCATTGTTTCCACAGCATGATTTTAAGTCTAAAGAATAGCATGTCAATTCTAGTGGTGATTCGATCGAGTTCATGTGAAGAATTTCGAAACAAAGTTTAAAATATAGAATCTCACCTAATCTAATTTATTTTATTTTAGGGTTTCAACATGTTAATCATTGCATTAGGGTATTATTTTGATTTGTTTTTTTACTGCACATGCCTAATTTTCTATCAGTGCTTAATTTTATAAGAAAAAAAATCATTACCAAACGAGACCTAATTAAGTTTTGGTTTTTTAGTTTATAAAAATTAAGTCTTTAAACACCTCTTTCTTTTACGTCTAAGTAGTTGACTTTTTACTTAGGTTTTCAAAAACTGAGACAAATCTTGAAAACTAATAAAAATGTAGTTTTAAAATTTTGTTTTAGTTTTTGATGAATTTGACTAAGATATCAAATTTTTTAAAAAATAAGAGAAAATGGACTTGATTTAGAAAAATAAAACAAAATAACGAAAACCAAATTGTTAGCAAGGATGCCCAAGAAAATATCTATCAACAATATACTTTTGGAATTTATTTCACATGCATTCGTAGGTGTCAATTTCAAAATAAATTCATAATCATGTATAAAAATTCAACCCAAAAAAACTATGATCTTGTGTAAGAACTATTTTGTTCCACAAATTTTCAACCATGGTTTTTCTAATTTTCTAGGTAAATATGTAAACAAGATTATCCAAATTCTAAAAACAAAAGCAATGAAAGAAGCGTTTGTAGAATACATTTTTAAAAAACACAATGTGGATGTGGTTATCAATTGAAACCTAAAATATATGTATGTATAGAAAAAGAATGTACGTTTTAGACACAAATTAAGTTTTTAATTAATCAAAGTAGCTCATATATATCTTATTCTTGTAGGATCCATTTCGATTGACTTTTACCGATACTAATAAACAATACATAATATATACCAAACAAATTCTCAAAAAAGGAGAATTTTAGAATAGTTTGAAAATTAAACTAACCCCAGTTTGAGAGAAGTGTCAGAGCTGTCATAATCTTGAGAAGGGTTATTTGATGAAGTTGAATTATTCCCTATAGACTCAGAGGAATTTCCTTGTATGTTCTGCATTATTTGCTCTCCCAATTTGTTCACCTCCTACCACAGACAACAAAACTCCAATCATTATTTTCCCTTTTACAAACACTAAAAAGAAAAAAAAAATTAACATGGTTTGTAAAACTCACAAGCTGGTTCAATCTCTTGTTTTCTTCCATCAGCAAATCAACCTGAATATTCAAATTGTAATGTGCTCAGACCATTGGAAATATGCCATGGCAAAAATGGCTGTTTTAAAAGGAAATCTTTCTGTTTGTCAACAATTAATTATAGTTAGTGTCGGGTAAGATTAGACCAAAACTGAATCCAAGATTGAGAGCAGCCTATGGCAAGAGTAACCCTTGTTAGGACAAGGCATCCTTCAAATATCTCTGTAATGATATGATACTAATAGAGATAATTGTGTTTGATTATATAGATATCCTGTGCATTCTACTTTATCTGATTTATCTGATTGGTGTGGAACTATGATCGCATTCTGACTGTAGATTTGGACTCAACCTCTTCTGCTCGTAGGCACATCTGGTTCAAGGGAAGAGATTTTTTGGGCCAAAACCCAGGGTGGGGTGGGGTTGGCTTGGCTAGGACTAAGTGCCACCCCAAACCCCTCATCTGTTCTTTTTCTCTTTAGTAGAAAGAGAGAGAAATAGTAGGATACTCTACGTCGGCCTACTATATATATATATATATATATATATATATATATAAACAATTTAACACCTCCATAGACAAAATAAGTCAATTCTCTCCCTCAAATCTTAAAACTTCCACTCTTTCACACTTGCTTAAGGATTAGAGCTTGTGTGACAACTATATATTTTGTTTTCTTCTGTAGGCCGGTCACGCTCTTTCGCCTGTAAACAAATTTTACTATTGTTGCAGGTGATGGCCATGACTTTTTATTGACCAAATTTTGGCATCAACAAAATGTATGAGATTTCTCTACCAATTACTCTAAACCTTGGTTTTGCTAAATATCTTTATACCATTAATATACACACTGTTGAAAAGTATCTCAGATAATTCAATTCTAACAATAGCAATGAATTACAACAGAGCATAAGAAATTAAAAATTAAAGGTATTCAAGTAGGTTGGTAGAAGCAACATATATATTGACAGCTACTTCTCCATGATTCAAAGTGATGCATAAATAGAAAAACATACCAATTTAAAACACATTCAGAACCTCCTCAAAAC
>JBBPDI010000001.1:1667585-1688918 GCA_037974545.1 Cucumis variabilis
CATGAATATAAGCATCCATCACAGGACAAGAGAGTACAACTCTTATAGAAAATTTCAACATTGAGCATTACCTATCAGTACATGCATCGATAACACTACATGCATGACAAGGTTACAAAACTGAAAAGCATTACCTATCAATATTTCTTTCACAAGAATTAGATATTAAGAAATATTTCAACACTGAGCAGTACTTGAACCTGAAGCCATTATATCATATTGGTTAACGAGTTTCGTTGACCAGGACCAGAAGTCGGTAAACAGCATGTGCAATACTACAATCGAAAACAACATCATTGATTAACATGGAATAATCTAAAAGTAGGAACCCTTTCCATCACAATCGAAAACAGCATCATCGATTAACATGTAAAAATAAACTACTAAAAGTAGGAACCCTTTCCATCACAAGGAAGAATCTAAACAAGAACTAAGAAGACATGTGTATTTTTTATCTTTTCAATGTGAGGACCGTACCAAGATCGGTTACAAATCTGTTTACAACATTGATCATTAGACCCAATCATCCACTTGTTTCAATCACAAAAATCAATTTCAAGACCAACAAGAGCAGCTATCTAGATCTCAGAACTAAACTTTAGACACCAAAACAATTCATGAACTATAAATCAACTAAAACCAAACACATTCAAATAACTCCAATCAATTTAAATACACCCCTGAATCACATCACATATTAAACAACAAGTTGAACCAAAAAATGACCAAAAACTCATCTGTACCAGCAAACTTCAAAACAACCAAATGAGCAAAGTGCTTACCTTCTGAAGAATCTTCTTTCCCACCTTGCAGTTCTAGGGTGATCAATTTTTGAGAAGGGATGAGAAAGATGGAACCTTCATTTACAATCTAGAGTGTATTAAGATAGCACAATTTCATAATTTTGACAAAATATTGCAGCTGTACAATTTCATTTATCAAATGAGATCTCCAGGGGAAAAATAAGCAAAAGAAAGGTAACGTTCTTAAGGTAATTTATTGTAACAAACAATATCTAAAAGTTTTTGGTAGAAAGTCTCAATAATTATAACCAACACTAGTAAAACTATTTGAAACTCTTAGTATCTATCGCATTTACTATTTTGTAACTATCTTCTCTCATCATTTGTATCCTAAACTAGAATAGTTTATTCTTAAAAGCAAACAATTATAATGATTAGAATAATCATATACTATAATAACCAATTCAGCCGCTTAAATAGCCAATGAGTCTCCTCCTACACTTCAACGTATTACAATCACAAATCTTTGGAATCTTTGAAACGAGAGAAATAACTATTTTTCTTAATGAAAAACGAGCTTTGTGTAGTAGAGCACAAATTTAGAATAACAGTGTCACCTTAACATCCACTTAGTCTACAAGATTGGAACTTTTTACAAATTACAACTCTTCTATCATTACTCTTTAGATAATTTAACTGGATATGTTTGTGAAGAAACATGAGCTTAGCTTGCTAAAAGACAATATTAATTTCCAAATAGGATTTTTGCACTCTAAAGCCATCTTGATCAGATAACAATGATTTTCAATCATCAAGTTTTCTAAAATTCATGTTTTAGCTAGGATCTTGGGAGGTTGATCTTGTTTTTAGCTTTTTACATTATAGAAGAATAATTGAAAACCAAATGTTGTACCAAATGAATGACACAATATCTGCACAAAATGAAGTTCCAATTAAAAGGAGCCAAACTAAAAGGAAAAAAGAAGTTGTATTAATAACAAACCCCAATAGTAAATATAATCATGTTAGAAGGGGTAAGAGAGGGAAAATAATTGTAGCAGCCTAGCAGGTATATTTTTTGTATTTAAGTAGTGGAAACACAGAAACCACCCTCTCAAACTAGTGAGTCATGACAAATGGAGAATGGTCAGTGTGAAACAAGGAAGCCACTCGACCATTAAAATAATTTTAAGATTGAGTTACATGAAAACCAAACGTATAAAGGAAGCAAATTCTACATTAGAAGAGAAAAAGTCAAGATCCTCAATAGCATTCCTATGGATGATATAATACTATGACTTTATAAAGTAAGACAAGTTCTTCAAAACAAGATCTAAAGTGTTAATATTGAGTACCTTCAATTATACTAAACTATATTTTTACCATCAAGCAAAAAAATAAAATCATGTTCATGGGAGACAGAAAACAAAAAGTTGATAATGGCCACAAGCTCAACGAATTGTATGAAGTAGAAAATGAAGGCCAACTTGGGGAAAGATGGCAATGAAAACTCTACGTAACTTAAACATAATGACAAATAAGAATTTAATTAAGCTTCTAGAGAAAGTTAACATAGAGATTGTGAAAGACTGTTTCTTTCTTCTCTAAAATACAAGGAAATGTTGTTGGAGCTCAATGGAATATGCAAAACCTAACAAAAGAACAAGTGAAAGAGAAAGAGCCCCATTCCAAGCTCCTCAGCTACCATATAGGTTAGCTTGAGATTTTTCCCTCAGCTACCATGAAAGCTCTTTGACGATGTAAGTAAGTTATGAGCATAGTAGTTTTATACTTCTACCCTTGATGTGAGATTAACTTCAGCATCAAAGTGGAAGTGGGAGTGACTCTGATACTACTTGCTAAAGACAACGAACCCTCCAATATATCTCTACAATTGATGATATTATCCATTTTGGACATTAACCCTTATGCTTTTAATTTTGGTTTGATCACTCAAAATGTCTCATACTATTAAAGATGATTGTCCTTTCTTTATATATAATAGGTTATCTAACTATATATAATGTAGGACTATGGCTGCATTCCAATTATCCTCGCTCAAGTATTAAGGTGACTATGGTATCACTTAAGTATTAGGAATTACGAACCTTCTAACATATCTCCACTATGAGGTGTCATACCATTAAAGATAATTATCCTCTTTTATATGTCATAGATATTCTCTCACTATATTATTCTCTTTCATATGTCATAGATCTTCTCTCATACCAAAACTTATATGTCGACGAAGTTGGACCAAGGAGTTTTTATTGCACCAAGGAAAATTTGGAGTTTTTAAAACTCTTCTAACTTTTCAAGGAGTTTTTATTGCACCAAGGCTAATTTGGACCAAGGGTTGAATTTTAATGAAACCAATTTAGGATTATAAGTAAATGTTGAGAATGCAATCAAAGTCCCACACAAAGTGAATGTAGGGATGTAGTGAGAATCTCACATCAGAAAATTCAAGAGATCTCGCACTCATTATGAGCTAATCATTTCCTTGTCAACTGATTTTTGAGATGGATGACTCCTCAGTCCTTGGATTTGGACAAGGATTTTAATTCCTGATCATTCAACAGCTGATGGCCTTGAAATTTTTGCTTCGTCTTAAAGGCTTCTAGGAACTAAAGAACTAAGGCTGGTCCTTCCGTCTCCTTGAATAAGGTGGGATGAGTCAACGTATCTTTTTTCAAAAAGAAAAAGAAAAAAGAAAAGAAGAAGAAGAAGAAGAAGGGTCCTTCGTCTTCTTGAATAAGATGGGATGAGTCAACTTCCTTATCTTATTTAGTAATCTGATATATGAGCTAGCCTTGTATTTTGGAGGCTTTCCTATAATCTTTTCCATGTCAACATCCTTGAACTTTTGTGCTTTCTCAATCTCTACTTTGCTCTTTTTGTATTGTTTCTTTCTTTTATCAAAGTATCATTTTTGTGCTTAGGAATATCTTGAGGGTGGCTAAGGATGTGCCAGCCTAATTAAGATATTTGAGTGTGCCTATTCATCCTATCTGCCCTCCTCTTGTATGTTTCTTCAAAAATAAATTTTATCTTTTCAGACTACATATTGTTTTGCTACAGTTAATTGAGGAGGTGCTACGAGTTCACCTTTTTGAAAGAATGACAAAACTACCTGTTATGCTAAGTTCTTTTTCATTGTGTGGGGTATGATCTAGATAAGAGAAACAATAGACTTTGTAGAGAGGTACATAAACAAAGCCTATTTTGGCACAATTTTGTTAGATTGGAGTCATTTTCATAGTTAGTTTTGGACCTTTTTTATGCCTTTGTTTTTCCTTTCATATTTTTTCATGTAAATTCCATTTATCAAAAAGAAATAAAAAATCATCTTCCACTAAGCACTCAAATTTAGTAACTGAAGGAAAAGAAAAGATATCCAAAAGCGTTAAAAGAGTAGTGCAATTCCTTTATTTAGTTGGAACATGTATAAATTATATTTTAGCAAGAACCAGAACTTAAAAATAAGCATATAATATCATGAAGGCCCAAGAACTCCAATTGCTTAATATCACCAAAATTTAGTTCCAAATGAAAAATAAGATGTAGACTTAGCTAAAGCTACAATTACCTAACTTGCAAACTTTAATTTTATGAATTTTGACATAGAACTCAATAGTAATACTAGTTTTTTGCTTCTCTAAATAGACCATAAATTTTGAAAGAAAAAATAAACAGAAACAAAATGTGATTAACAAGTAGTCAAACGAATAAGTAACAAAATTTCCAATGCACACAAAATTAGTCCTCATCCTGTATCAATAATTTTTTAAAAATGATTAACAGATAATGTCATGAGAATAAAGAAGATATATATAAAGAGCAAGGATATTTTGAACATAGAAAACGACTACATACCCTTCTAGAAGCAAACGTTTTACTCAACCAAAAAAATGATCAGAATGACATATATTTTTAAATAAGAAAACCATACCTTTCAGCATCATTTCACTGATATATGCTCCCCCCAATTAATCTCAATTAACAAATGAAAAAACATGTTAATTTAAATCTTTATAAGAATTTAATTGCAATAAAATTGTAACTAAGTTGAATATATAACTCAACCTTTAAGATGAATGAAGTTTTTGCATGAATACAAAAAAAATATAATCCCAACGAGCAGAGGAGCCTGGTGGAGAAGGGGAATCCATGACCTATGCGAGACCACCGTGGGGAATTGACGACATGTGGTGGAGAAGGGAAATCATGCGACTGGAAGGGGAAGAAAAAGAAGTTTTTTTTTTTGTGAAATGGGGGGAAATGAAAAATTGGAGCAAAAAAATGGAAAAACTCTTCTTTTTTAGAAGATTGAAAAAAGAAAAGTCGTTTTCACGTAAAAGCAAAGTTCCCCTTCTTTTTTTTATTATTTATATTTCATTACAATTAAAAAAACTGTCATAAATTCTCAAAATCCAAAAAATTTTTGTCTTTTCCCGCCAAAAACACAAATTTTGGCATTTATGACAGTTTTTTCTTTCCTCAATTCAATTTGAGATGTATACAACTGTCATAGTATGTCACTTTCCTTGAAATGTCATGTTGCTAATTAGTCTTTTATTAACATGACAAAGTCTAGCATGCCAAATATTAAAAGTAGACAACATGTAAGCAGAAGACATTTTCTTATTCATTTCAAAATTTAACTTAAACATGTCATCAATTGCATAACCCTTTCCTACAAATACATTATTTTTGGTTAAGGTATAAAGATCTAATCATATTGTTTGAGTGAAGCCAGTTTTATTAAGGAGATATCCTGAGACCAAGTTCTTTCAAAGTTTAGAACTGTGAAGAACTTCCTTCAGCATAAGTGTCTTGTCAAATGTGAGCTGCAGTTTGACTTCTTCAATGCCAACCATGTTAGTTGTATGTTGATCTCCTAAAAGGATATTCGTATCCTTAATCTCATTATATTTTCTAAATAATCCAAGGTCGTGACAGGCGTGGATATTCACACCAATGTCTAACCACCAACCTTTAGATCCCCCAATCGCATTTACTTTTGTGATTCTAGCTACTAAATCCACTTATACAAGGTTCACTTGTCCAGGAGAATTATTCCTGTTCCTTCAGTTTTTAGCTAAGTGTCCACTCTTATTATAGTTATAACAAACAATTTGTACTGTACTTCTAGACTGGGGATTCTGAGCGTTCTTCTATATGTTGGAACCTCATTTTTTTTGTTCCTTTTTTACTTCAGGTTCGATTTTAGAATTATGATTGATTGTTTTCTGGGAATTGGGTTCATCTCCTCCTTTTGTTCATGTATTCTCGCCTCCTCTTCTATCTTTAAACACGTAATGAGGCATTCTAGCGAGAACTCCTTTGTTTTGTGCCTTAGAGTGTTTTTGAAGTCTTTATACAGAGGAGGTAACTTGTCAATAATAACAACTTAAAATTGATCATCAAGTGGAATTCATTTGCTGATAATTTTATTTGCAATCTTCTGTATCTCATGTGATTGAGCCTTCACATATTTTTCATCAATAATTTGATACAGAAAGTATTTGCTTACCACCTACTTCTTGGATCCAGCTTTCTCAGTAACATATTTCTTCTGTAACGTGTGCTAGACCTCTTTTGCGGTTGACATAGTGCTGTAATAGTCATACAACTCATTAGTAAGTCCATTGAAGATTAAGTTTTTACAGATGAAGTTTGTCTCTGTCCACGTGGTAAAGCTGTAAATTTGTTCCTATGTTGGATTGGTTTTTGGTACTTCTGATATTTCAGTGGAACAAGGGGTAGCAACTTTCTTCAACGTAAGAAAGAACAACATCTTTTGCTTCCATCTCAATAAGTGTGCTCCTTTAAAGCGAAATAGACGGTTAAGATTAGAAGACATTAAATCGCCTTGGAAAGGTCTGACCATCGCAGCAAAATGAATTATCTTAAAATTGTTGTTACAAATTGTCTAGAAGAAGTAGTGCGTTGAAAAACCTTAATGTCTAGACTGAACTATTAGGCAGAATGCGTGCTTTCTTGCCTTGTGTCTTGTGTAGTGTATTTTTATCTCACCGAAATAGAATGCCTTCTTTAGTCAGCATGTGTATTGGTCAATTCACCTACTTATCAAATCACCTAATGATCAATTCGCCAAATGGTCAACTCGCGTACTAGTTAATTCGCATGGTCAAAATGCCTACTTATTGCAAAATTCTTATTGCAAAATTAGAACTCAATTGCAAAATTAGAACTCAATTGAAATAAACAAACCAACATTCTTATTGCAAAATTAGAACTCAATTGAAAACATCTTGACTTCATTGATCATAAATCAAAGAGTACATTTATCATGAGTAGATTTTTCCAAACTTCAAAAGTACATAACTATAAAATAACAATTTGACTCTTTTCACGAGTTGACAGTGACCACTAGCAAGTTGATGCATTTCATGTTAGACACAATAGGCGGTCAAGGCTGTAAGTTCAGCACTTGATGGCCTTTGCTCGTGCACTGATCGGGACTAGAGCTAATGTTGCGTGAAGAGAAAATAAAATAAAACATTTGAAATATTAGACGAGAATGTCTAGCAAGTGGGATCTCTTTCAACATATTTGATAAGTGAAATTGTAACACCCCGAGTCCTAAGGTAATTATTTTTAATTACTTTTCCTTATTACTTGAAGATTTCTAAATTCTTAAGTATTAAATTAGTACGCTAAGGGTGGAAAAATAAATTTTTATATTGAGAAAGAGGAGAAGTTCTTGTGGAAAAAGGATATTGGAAAGAATATGTTAATAGTAATATATAATAATAATTTATTAATTATTATACTATTATTATTAAAAAAAAGAAATTAAAAAATTTCTTCTTCCTCCTCGCGCAGCCAACCCCCCCCTATCGTTTTCTTCCTCCCTCTTACCCCAAACCGTCGCCGTGCCTCCCTTCCCCTATCCGTCTGACGAAGTTCCGACCAACAGAGACCTAGTCATCATTGTCTATACATAGTCATCGTCCAAGTTTAACGAACGATTTACGACCGCATTTAACCCTCAACCACTGGATGTACCGTCTGCCTTGTTCGTCGTGACCCTCTATCTCCACCTTCTTCCTCCAGCCAAATCCTCGACCCAGTTCTCCGATCGATGTGCCGTCGCCCAACCCTCTATGTTTCCGAGCCATCATCATCCACCGTGGTTAGAGTCAAAGCGTTGTTTGTTCGTATCTCTATCCTGCATCATCGTGCTTACGGTTACCCCTACCGATCTCAGTTTGTGAGTTACAACACCCGTACACCTCGTTCTGTTGACCGTGGAACAGTCATCGTCGTTTCCCTGTCTCGAATCCGATCGGGCCAAGGGTAGTAGATCCCAGCCACGCGCGACCTTTTCTCTTCGAATCACAAATTTGAAGCCAACACACACTCTGATCTGTTGCTCGTTTTCTTTTTTGTTGACTCTAATACGCCACTGCTGCTTCTATCGGGCCATGAACCATGGGGTTTGTGCTTGAGTAAGAATACATTTTAAGTTTTTGGTTTATATTTTACTGATGAAATGAAGTTGGGTCGTGGTTGTTTCTAAATTTTGTTCAAGCGTTATGGTTGGAATGATTGGCTAATTTTGTTAATTGGTTCTTGAAGGTGTTGAAACTATCGTTGGGTCCTTTGAATTCACAATAAATTTGTGAGTTGTTGAAGTTCGATTCGGCCAATAGTTTGGATCTTTCATTGGAAATGGTTTTATTGGAGAAATTGAATAAAGTGAGGTAAGAGACTTTCTACTGGATTCACCTATAGTCTTGAGTTGATTGATTGTATGGTTATATCTGAATAGAGAAAGGATGTCGGTTATGACATATGCGCATGGATTGAGGTAGACTTGAGATCGAATGTAGGTTGTGACTGACTGGAATTATATGTATATATATACTTATGTATGTTGAAATCCTATAAAGTAGGATATGTCAATTGTATGTGTGTCTCTAAACTGAGGATAGATGTCAGA
Source organism: Cucumis variabilis (assembly GCA_037974545.1). Taxonomy (NCBI): domain Eukaryota; kingdom Viridiplantae; phylum Streptophyta; class Magnoliopsida; order Cucurbitales; family Cucurbitaceae; genus Cucumis; species Cucumis variabilis. The sequence continues at coordinate 1,676,301 of JBBPDI010000001.1, forward strand.
GATGATATGTATATATGTTGAGGTAGACTTGAGATCGAATGTATGTTGTGATTGACTGAGACTATATGTATATATATACTTATGGATGTTGAAAGAGGATGAATGTCAGATTTGTTATGTATATATTGAAGTGGGTTGGAAATTGAATGTATGCTGTGTTGGATTGGAACTATATATATATATATATATATACCTATGAGTGTTGAAATGACTAAATTTGTAGATGTTGCTTATATAAAGTGTGGTAGTGAACTTGTTGGCGGTTGCCTAATCTGGGTGTAAGCTATACCAAAGTATGATTGTGTGCTTGTGAACTGAGAGGATGTTATTTTCATTTGACTTGTTAGACTATGGTGTTGATATGTTTCTGACTAACTTTGGACTAAATTAGAATAAGATGACTGTTAGAGGTTATGAAAGGAGTTATGTGATGAGAATGTTTGACTGTACTGTGAATGACTGTTAAGATGTTTAAAATGAACCAAGGGAAAAATTATTAGTTTCCTATTGGGTACTTACTTTGCAGGTGTCCTACGGGATCACCACCAATTGTGCATCCTTCGGGAGCACTAGATTGATATGTGCAACCTTTGGGAGCACTAGACTGATATGTGCATCCTTCGGGAGCACTAGACTGATACGTGTATCTGCAGAGCACTAGACTGATATGTGCGTCATTTGGGGAGTTAGACTGCTTATGTGTATCCTACGGGATCACAAGATTGAGACTGTGCAGGGTACCCCATTAAGAAGTTAATAGTTAATTTTTCCCCTAACGGGACTAGTAGTGGGTCTCTTACTGAGTATGTTTGTACTCACCCTTTTATGTTTAATCTTTTTTAGGCAAAGGTAATAAAGGATGCAGATCAACGAGGGATAAGAATGAGACGTGATTGACATAGGGGAATGTTCTTGAAATGCTTCCGTTCTATGTTTTTTTTTGTTTTCCTTACTACATGAGACTTCTTAGAAATATTTGTGATTGAACTGTTGTTTTGAAAACTGTACTTTGAAAGATTTTGGTTTATTTGAAACAGAGCCCGAACTTAAGATTTTTCTTTGACTATATGGTTTCAAATAAATTTTACGATGTTTTGTGTCAATCAAAGTGTCTTGTCAAAAGTTAATGACTTCGACTTATTTAGAAAAGTTGGGTCGTTACAGAAATTCTGCCTTAATGTGTTATGACTCGTTTTGTCAAATCATGCTATACAAATAATATGCGTTTCCACAATAAGTCATCAAGTGGTTAGCAATTTTGAACAATTCCATTATGCGCACGACAAGTTTTCCAATGCCAAATCACAGAGAAAACAAAGGGCATATCATACCAGATCACACAACAAGTATGAGACATCCTATTCCACATCACACATCAAGAATATGGGATTTTATCCCATATCACATAGCAAGGATAAGACATCACACACTCAAACATACAACAAATGTGAGGAATCTTATCGCATAGGGTACAAATGTCATACCCCGTTCTAGGTTTTTCCTTCTAACCTAGGTCGTGGTGTGAATCTACTCCTTAAAACATTTCTTTTCAAACATAAGATTGATAAAACACTTTTTCAATAAAAAATTCTATAAAAATATCGACAACACCTCCCCTAAAATACGGGGTAGCAAATCCTAAAAAGGAAGATATTTTAACTTCCATAAGTATATATACAGACTTTAGATTACCACAACGCAATAAGTGTGTCTCACCACATACATATCTAGATGATTTCAGAGTTTCAAGCAGAGTTAAAATTCAAACTAGATATTACATACAAAATTATTACAGTCTTCAGCCGGATCTCTCAAAACATGATTCCTTAGTGTCCCTCTTTCTACATCTTGTTAAAATTAAATTAATCTAAACCTTAATACATGAACTTGCATGATTAAATATGCACGAATAGTTGATATACATGGAATAGTTAATCACTAAATACATTGATATATGAAGAGTCACGTGTATTGATATTTATTATTGATGACTTTTACCTTACTTTTCTACTAGTATAAATATGTGTAAGGTTTTTCATTTGTAAACAATAAAGAAAGTAAGAAGGTCAAGTTTAAGAAATATTATTCAATTTCTTTCTTCTTAATTGTGAATAAGAGAACAATGTTCTTCTTTTGGTAGGTTATAATGAAAATTCTAAAGCGTATCGATTGTATAATTCTGTGTCAAGAAAAATTATTATTAGCAGAGATGTGATTTTCAATGAAGATGAATCATGAAACTGGAGTGACGATATTGATAAAGCTAAAAGCCAATTTCATGTTAATATAGATGACAATAAAGTGGCTCAAGAATTAGAGCAAGCAAAAATTCAAGCGATGGAGTCATCTTCATCTTCAACGCCATCTTCCACAAGTGATGATGAAATCTCGCAAACAAGAATAAGGAGTATTCAAGAAATTTATGATGCTACTAACAGAATTAATGATGATCATTTTGCTAATTTTGCATTGTTTGCTGGTGTTGATCCCATAAGTTTTAATGAAGCCATCCAAGATGAGAAATGAAAAATTGCAATGGATCAATAAATTGATGCGACAAGAAAAAATGAAACATGGGAGTTGATGAAGCTTCTGACAAACAAACAAGCTCTTGAAGTGAAGTGGGTGTAGAGAACAAAGTTGAACTCAGATGGTAATATTGAAAATACAAGGCAAGACTTGTTGTAAAAGGCTACAAGTAGGAATATAGTGTGGATTATGAAGAAATATTTGCCCTTGTAACGAGAATTGAGACCACTCGATTAATTTTGTCATTAGCTGCTCAAAATAGATGGAAAGTTTATCAAATTGATGTAAAATCCACTTTTTTGAATGAACACTTGAAGGAAGAGATATTTGTTGCACAACCTTTGGCCTTTTATGGATTGAAGCAAGCTCCACGAGCTTGGTACAGTCGTATCGACAAATTTTATTCTAAAGACAGAATTTCGAAGTTGTCCATATAAGCATGTACTCTATGTCAAAGAAGACAAGTATGACAAATTTCTCATCGTTTCTCTTTACATTGATGATTTACTTTTTGCTGGAAATGATAAATTTTTGTGTGATGATTTTAAGAATTCCAAGAAAAAGGAATTTGAGATAAGTGATATGAGTCTCATTCACTACTTTCTTGGATATGAAGTTAATCAGAATGAAGGAGAAATTGTTATTACACAACATAAGTATGCTCATGATTTACTAAAAAAATTTCAGATGGAAAATGCTTTACCTTGAAACACTCCTATGGTTGTAAATTTGAAATTATGCAAGAATAATATTGGAGAAGCAGTCGATCCAAGTTTGTATCGAAGCTTAGTTGGAAGGTTAATGTACTTGACAGCAAGAAACCTAATATTTTATTTGCTGTAAGTATGTTAAGTAGATTTATGACAAACCCGAAATGAAGTCATTGGGAAGTAGGTAAAAGAGTTCTTCGTTACATTCTTGGCACCATTAATTTTGGAGTTTATTATAAGAAAGTTTCAGAATCGGTGTTGTTTGGTTTTTGTGAAAGTGACTTGGGTGGTAATGTGGATGATCATAAAAGTACATCTGGTTATGTTTTTAGTATGGGTTCAGGTCTTTTTTCATGGACTTCAAAGAAACAATCCATTATTGCCCTTTCTATAACCGAAGCAGAATATGTTGTGTTAGTTGCAGCTGGATGTCAAGCTTTATGGCTTAGGTGGATGTTAAAAGAATTGAAGTGTACTCAAAGAAGTGAAACTGTTTTATTTTGTGATAATGGATCTGCCATAGCATTATTAAAGAATCCAGTTTTACATGGAAGAAGCAAGCATATTAGAATCAAGTATCATTTTATCCGAGACTTGGTTAAAGATGGAGAAGTGATAGTAAAATATTGCAAGACTCAAGATCAAGTGGCAGATATTTTTACAAAGGTGCTCAAGTTTAACTTATTTGTTAAATTCAGAGGAAAACTTGGAATTGCTCAAGTCTAGATTAAGGGAGGATGTTGAAATTAAATTAATCTAAACCTTAATACATGAACTTGCAGGATTAAATATGCATGAATAGTTTATATACATGGAATAGTTAATCACTAAATACATTGATATATAAAGAGTCACATGTATTGATATTTATTGTTGATGACTTTTACCTTGCTTTTCTACTAGTATAAATATGTGTGAGGTTTCTCATTTGTAAACAAGAAAGAAAGTAAGAAAGTCAAGTTTAAGAAATATTATTCAATTTCTTTCTTCTCAATTGTGTGAATAAGAGAACAATCTTCTTCTCTTATTTCTTGATTTGTATTGTGAGGACCTATTATGTTTTCAACACATCTAGCCACCCCATGATGTAGTAAAAATTTAACTATATACATACAAAAATAAAGATCTACAATAGTGATGGGTGTTCAACCAACACTTGGTCCTTGATTCTTACTTGGGGGGAGGAGAGAGAGAGAGAAAACATTTAAACGTAAGCTTAAAACTTAGTGAGTGACAAGTTATTAGATGTAAAAACTCGTAAAATATAGTAAAAAAGATGTGTAAATATGCATAAAAAATGAAATATTAATTAAAAATGTCATCATCACATAACCACAAATCAAGCCAATAAACCTACACCCAATCCAACCATGGCAAGGCTCCTAACTATACGACTAAGAATAACTCATACATGACCGAGAAATCGTGCGATCAAAACTAGCTCATGCATATTTAGTACCTGCCATGATAGCAACCTCCATCCTATATGACCATGGTAGAATACTACATACACGATAGAGAATAGCTTATACACGATCCATATCCACAAGGAAACACACGTCCAAACTGAGCTTACACATACTTAGCATCTACCGTAGTAACAATCCTTAATCTTCGTTCTTATGTGCACATAGAGCCACCACCATTGGTTAACTAGGCCTAAAGCCAAAGTTGCATCTTCCATCCATATCCTCACCTAGGTTCAGGTTCTTAGATCTTCGCCCATGACCTCTTTCAGATTTGAAATCCTCTGACAACCATAGGTGGTACTACCAAAACACATTCATGTAGCCTTACGGAAATCACCTTCTTGTTAATCATAAACATCAGTCAATCATATTTTAAGAATCCAAGTACAATCAAAACTTGAAACAAGTTTTTATAAAGTTCAAGCCATACATATTCTTAAAATCGTGATGAGTAAATACATCGTTTAAGTATAAATAAAAATGTAGTCATAAAAAGCTTAAGCCACATTAAATTTCCAAGCGATATCATAAAATAACATGGATATGAACAAAGAAAGTTTGAAAATGAGCAACTCTCAGTTAATAACTCGATCCTCCAGGATTATACGCTCTTTTCACTTTAATTTAGCTTGAAACAACGATCAAGGTCACATCATTGTCTTCATATGACACGAGACTACAACTATTTGAAAATACTTCATAAGTCCACTAAATCTATTTATGATTATAAGGTCCTTGAATTTTCAAAGCACCTAGGATTAGATTAAATTTTTCACATATGAATCCTTAGACTCGAAATCTAGATACTTAACCTCATAAGCATCTGACATAGTTTAAAACTCAACAGGTCTTTTATGTAGATACACTTTTACCTCTATTATCAATGATGCTTGGGATTTATACCCAATATATTACCATGAGTCAAGCAACTCAAACACTTCCTAAGATCACCCAAATTTATTTTATGTTTTAAACTTTGTAGAAGTAAACACCGAAACAAACTCCATGTTAAAGAAAAGCTCATTTTCAACCTCTAACATTCAACTTTAGAAATTGAGTATTATGAGTAATTTACTCTTAACGCATAGACTCAATGGACACTTGAGAACTTGAAAAAAATTCAAATCACTCCAACCCCCAACAGGAACTTAGCAAAGTAACCTTAACTTTAATGGACAACATCCTAACCACCTTCTTAATTCAGAATGAAGCATCCACCATCACGAATTATACAATCTTATTGCTAAAATTATATAGGTACTTAAGATCGTTTCCATAAAGGTTAGAACCTTACCTAAGTGGAGCCAAAATGCCTAATTTCAAGCTTCTGAATGGCTGGACAACGACTCAAACTTCTCTATAATTCAAATCTAGCATGAAAATGTAATAGGCATTGTGAAAATCGAGTCGAAACTCAATAGGCATTCAAAATTTCAAGAAAACTCTTTATAAGTATCCAAAATCTTACCAAAGGCTTATTACACAACCTTAGCTCAATGAACAACGTTTAGTGGTCTTTTAAATTTAGTCCTAACATCTACAAATCATGGGTTATTCGATATTAGCACCAAACTTATATAGGTACCCAAAACCCACTTGATAGTGCTTAGAACGTTACCCTAATCTACAAGAGAGAAAATTCCAACGACTACCTGAAGGAATTGAAACTCACAATGCAAAAAGTAGTGGCATGAATGGCTATTAGAGGAGTAATAACGCGACTCAAATAAAAACCAAACGAATCAAATGGCACGAGGGGGTGGCTGAGTAATGGAGGTTGTGTAATGTCAACATGGGTTACTTGTTGGCATGCGGGTGGTTGTCTGGCGAGTGGAGCAGCGCATCAACAATTGATGAATAAAACCTACACCGTATAGACCAAATAACTTGAAGGAGACGAGCGACACAATTGGCAGAGTTGGCTTTATGGACGACAAAGTGGTGGTGCACAACTCGTGAATGATCTGTAGCTTGAGGGAGCGCTGGTGAGAGTGGCAGTAAAAAATTAAAAGAGAACCGAGTGCAGGAGGCGAACAACTTGAAGAAAGGGGTTGCATGCTTGAAGCTTCCCGTATCTTTCTTCTTCCTCTTCTTTTCTTGTTTTTTTTAAGAAAAACTAACTCACTAAGATGAAAGAAGAAGATAACAATAATAATAGAGAGAAATGACCAAAATTCCCCCAACTTAACAATAAACTTCTACTTTGGCCATTTTCTTAGTTTTTTTTTTCATCTTTTTAGCACTTAGTTTCGAAGTCTTATTCCAACCTAAATTTGTTCTAGTTTTCTTTTTTTGTTATAAAAAAAATTCAATCATTAAGAAGCATAATAAGTATTCCAACTTCTTCCTCACCACTTAGAAAATACTAAAATATATAACAAAATAAAGGAGAATTAAAATGACCAAACTTCTTCTATTTATAAGCAATTTCGGTAAAGTCTCCCATGCCAGAATGATTACATCTACCCGAGAGTGGGAATGGTTCAAAATCAAAATGCCACATGTCACTGTCATTTCGTTATCTTGAATTTTGATTGGACAGCAACAGTCAAATCAATCACAGACTTTCTTACACAAGAATGACGTCATTACTTTGGTGAAGAAAGCTCACCTAGCCTTCTAGTACAACACGAAAACGTGAAACAGAAGTTACATCGCAATCTTTTCAATCACTAACTTCTGTCGTATAGCAGTCTCATTGTATAGTCAGTTTTTTGTCGCATGCAATCTCATTGCATAGGACAAAATGCGACTAGGGTCTCACATGTGATTTTTTCGTTGGACGATCAATTCAATGTAGACTTGATCAAGCCTTCTGTGTGGTTGTTTTATCTTAGAGACAACGTGGTAATATCAGAGCTGTTAAAATAAACAAGAGAAGAGCCATGAAATGTCTTAAAGGGAGAGAGCTCTGTGACCTTGTCAACTAACAAGTTTTTATTTTATAGAGTTCTAACTTTTGAAGATTCGGTTGCTATTTCCATTTGTTGACGGTTGGAGATTTCTAGTAATGTTAGTGTTACGATGTTCTCATATGCTATGATGGCTTCACAAATTTTGACTGGATGTTGCCTAACCTAACCACCCATTCCATTCTTCTTTATGATCAAGAAAGTTATCGATGCTTGTACCGCGGAGAAACTTGAGCTTCAAGAGAAAAATCCCACCTAGTAACAAATAAAGGCAACTATTGGTTGGGAAGAAAAAGATTTCCTTTGTAAAAATTTCAATTAAATTGTATGATTGATGAATGATATGACTATTGCAGCACCATGAAGACAACAAATCTTGTTTAGGATGTCCTAAAGAAAACATATGACACTGAGGAGGCTGAATCAAAAAAATACATTATCAGCCGTTACCTAAGATTCCAAATGACGAATGACAGATCAGTAGAGGTTGAGTCCCAGGAATTACAAAAAATAGCCTAAAAAATAATCAGTTAAGGTATGTTCCTCGATGAACAATTTTAAGTAGCTGTTGTTATTGGCAAATTACCCCTCTCTGTGGAAGGATTTTAAAAACACCCAAGGCACAAAACTAAGGAATTCTCCTAGGAAATTCTAATTATTTGATTGAGGGTTGAGAATGAGGTGTAAAAGCATAACCAAAGGGAGGAGGTGAATTTTGTATCGAGGAGACTTGGCCTAGTGATGGTGAAACCATAAGAGAGGAACAAGGAAAACAAGAGGAAGAACAAGAACCAAGGATCCAACAACCAGGAAAATGAAAAGAAACAAAAACACTACTTAGAAAAAATGGTATAGTTCCTTTGCAATAACTGTAATAAATCTGAGCATATGGCTAGGCATTGTAGGAACAAGAGTTTTCCTAGTTGTCAAGCGAACTTGTTAGAAGCGTTGTTAGCAATGATCATAGAAGAAATTGTGATTGGTGGTTTTGAGGGATGATGGATAGACATTGGTGTTACGTGCCATGTGAAGGATAAAAGTCCTTTGTAGTAGAAATAATTTAACAAAACCATTAAACACAAATTTAATTAAGATTTAGAAAAATTAGTACATTGGAAGAATTACAGAATCTAAAATACTGTAACCTAAAAGCTAAGCATGATTTAATAAAATATAAATAAAGAGATAATGAGACTTACTCTCGTTGTTGAATTTATACCTACTAATCGCAAAAATTGGGTCACCACCACGAAAAAACCTTTCAATCCTTTGAGTAATACAGGTTTCGATTTGTGGTAACCAAAATGATTTTTTGAAATTTTTTTTTCTTTCACAAAGAAATTACATCAAGTACTTTCATCTTTCGACATTATTTACTTACCTATTTCTTCATCTTAAAGGAGAGGAAGTTAGGGAGAGAGTGAGATACGTGGGAAATCATCCCACGTTCCCTAAATATTTCCCATGTTAGGGAGTTATTTATTTAATTTAACTTAATTTTCAGGTTAACTTTCATAAATATAATAAACAGGCAAAATATTTAGGACCTTTGTCACAAATTGGAAAAGCCCATAGAATTTACCATTTTTTTAAAAAAAAATATTCAGGTTTGCCCTTTCTTATCATCGTCTTTCTTCTTTTCTCTTTTGCAATCTTTTTTCTTGTCCTCTCCTGCGATCTTTTTTCTTTCTTTCGTTTTTTACTCTTCTTCAACAATTTTTGTAAATATTTCCGTTTGGCTTTCCTTTTCATATTCTTTCTTCTCCAATTTTGTTTCCTTTCCATCGTTTGTTTCTCTTCTTCTGTAATTTTTTTCTTTTCCTTTCCATCATCTTTTTCTTTCTTCGGTAATTTTTTTATTTTCTTAAACTGCTATTTGGTTCAAGATCGTATACCAAATATAAAAGGTCATGAGAAAAAAAATCGTTTGGATAATGGATTGCTAAGTGTAAACGATCGTGTTAAAAAATCTTGAAAAAAACACGTTGAGATTTGACTACCCTAATTTAAATGATCAAATCTAAACGATCACATACAAAAAGTCTTGATAAAAATCATTTAGATTTAGCTACCAAAATTTAAACGATTAAATTAAACGATCGGGTGTCAAATCTAAATGATCACATACCAAAAAAATCTTAAAAATATCGTTTAGATTTGGTTCTAAATCTAAATGATCAAATCTAGCCAATCCTAAACGATCGTTTCCTAAATATATTATGCGAGTTGAATGCCAATTAATCATGGGGCATTTTGAAATTCCCATTGTGGGCCTGTTGGCTTTTTTATTTTCAAAATGGTTCTATACAGTGTAAATATTCTGTCGGTTTGTTCTATTTTTTAAAAGACCCCTAATTTAAATTTAATTAATATTAAAATAATTTGTTCAAATAATAATTAATTAAAAGTTTTTTTTTACTGACAAAATATTTACACTGTATAGAATAATTTTGAAAACCAAAAAAAGGCCACAGGTGTAAAATGAGAAATACCAAAAATGTCTTAATCAACACGCAGTTAATTGACCATTCACGCATGTGTAGTTCATCTTCTAAACGATCATGATAAAATGATAAGCAATCATGTAGGTAGTATCAACGCGATGGTGTAGTTTTTTTTTAACGATAGAAAAAAATACATCAAATCTAAATGATCTGTTGACCATGCTATATGATCGTGTTTGTAACGTCTAAAAAATTAAGAAAATTTTGTAAAGCTTAATTATCTTAGTTTAATTTAATTATGTTGGAATTATTAGTGAGAATTATTTCATTTTGTGAAAATTAGGATTATTTAAATATTTATTGAAAGAATATTTAATTAATTAGAAGATTTGGAATTTTTTCTAACCAAGGTTGAATTCAAATTTGGGTAAGTTGACTTGAGAAGATTTTATGATCATTAGCCAACTGCTAAATTTATTAATTTAGTTATTGATTGCCTTTGTTGTTTATGATTGGAATTTTGGAGAATTGGTTCATTAAAAATTTTTAACTATCAACTAGTTGTTAGTTAATCTCTCAAGTAAGAGATTCTACTTCTAGACTTTTGAAACAAAGTTAAGAGCTTGCATGTATTTTTCATTATGCATTAATGTAACTAAGATGCATAATGTAACTGATATAGATGACTGATATGTTATGATCGATATATTATGACTCATATGTAATGACCGATATGTTATGATGCATGATATATTTATCACATGATAAATACTGTCTGATTGATGTTCATGTCATGTTATGATATGTTACATGTTATGGATGAGTGTTCTATTAACTTTCGTCTATTAGGGTCGTACCCATATGAATTTCCCATGGGATCACCACCTTTTTATGATTGTGTGGCTCTACGGGACCATCGGTCTATCATGATATATTTTATGAGTGATCTGACAGGTCTCTTACAACTTGATTCTCTGCAGTTTTCCTTTGGGTTCATTGACAAACCAAATGTGTTCTTACGAGATCATTGGATAGCGAGTGTTCGAGAGTACAATAGTTTTGGGATATCTCCTCAGGGAACCCTAATGGGAAGTTAATAGACACCTAGTGGGGCTTTATACTCACACTTTTTATGTTTATTTTTTCAAACAGAGGTAGAGGAAAAGGAAAGGTGGCGAATGACAAGAAGTGACCGTGACTTGCCATTAGGAAACATCTTATGTTACTTACACCTTTCATGTTTTCAGTATTTGACTTTTATCATTTTATTTAAATCTATCAAACTTATGAATTATGTTTATGTTATTTTCTTTAAAATTTATATAGGGCCCGAACTAGGAATAAACTTTCTAGTATTTATTTCTATCTTTCCAAATTATGAATTATACGAGTATTTGAAATTCTTTATTTACGACCATGGTTTCTTTTTTCTTTCTCATTTAAATAAAATAAAATTATTATTTACTTTAGTAGTAATAAACTTAGCCTAGTATAAGGAGTTGGGTCGTTACAGTGTTGATTATGGTAAGCGATCGTTTAGATGATTTTACACGATCGTGTAGTTCTTTTTAAACAATGGAAAAAGGCTTTAAATCTAAATGACCGTATTGATCATGCTAAACGATCATGTTAAAGTGATACTTAAATGATTTTGATATTCTTGAATATGAGGAAGATAAAGTAGATTCAAAGAATCTTGTTGAAAAACGGTGAAGATGAAATATGAGACTTAAAAAAAAGAATAAAATATTTAAAAATATAAGAAAGAAAATCTAGAAGATGAGTCGAAGAAATCTAGAAGAACAGAAGAATAAAGAGAAGTGATGAATCGTTCACAATATCAAGGACAAATCAGGATTTATGAAAATATTTTACCGGCTTCATTGGCCTTTTTTTTTTGTTACCCAGGCTGTAAATATTTTTGAATTTTGTTACGTTTATGAAAATTAATCTTTATTAAATGAGGCATTTTTAAAAATAGTAAAATAAATTAAAATATGTACAAGCTATAGCAAAATTTTGGATTCTGTCAATGATAGTCTTCTATTATTATAGTATAGTAATAACTATCAGTGATAAAATTTGCTATAGGTTGTAGATATTTTGTAAAATTTGCTATTTTTTAAAATTGCCTTATTATAAAGTTTAATTGAGATATAAAATTTATATTATAAAGTATCACCATATATTATATTAATTTCGAATATAAATTTGAACATTTCAAATTACAATCAATATATATATTAACCTCATTACCCTTTACGAGCTAGGAAAGGAACCTTTTGGACCTACAAGTAAGAAACTACAACGATATGAGATTAATTGGTAAACTTATTAACTACATTAATCAATATTTTTTAATTGTGTGCACACTCCACTAAAGACTCACAATTGAACTCTTCTCACTGTAGATATATTTTTGTATCCATGGATATAGACTAGTAACAGTAATGTTTGTCACATGCAAGAACTTAAAAAAATTATTTAGTTGAAGAAACACAAGTTATGACCTATTCACTGGAACAACTGAAAATTACCTGTTCACACTTTCCAA
>JBBPDI010000001.1:1704127-1716018 GCA_037974545.1 Cucumis variabilis
TTTTCTATCTTCCAAGAGAACCCAATGTGTGAATTATTCAAATTTAGGACCAAACCCATTTCTCTAAACTTCCAAATCCCTCTTCCAATCTTTACCAAACTTTCATGAAATTTGACCTCAAAACTCACATCTTCAAAGAACTCAATAATCTACAAGAACAAATCTACCCTATATTTTATGGGGTGAAAATTCCTATATAAAAAGGCTTTCAAATCCTAATAAGCCTACATTTCAGATTGCACTCATATGGTCTCTTTTGACTAGGATTTGTGTACTTGGCTTCTTCAGAATTATTTTAATTGATTTTAAAGTGCAATTTTTTTTTTTTTTGAACCTAAGATTCTCTCTCCTCGCTCTCTCTCTCTCATGATGCAAGAAACAAGATTAGAATGAAATTTTTAAGAGATTTAAAAGAGTGAGAGAATAAGGAGAGAAGAAAAACCTTGAACTTGCATAATCAAAGAGCTTCCCCGAAGCAGAAAAAACAAGAAGGCCAATCTCAGCATCACAGAGAATTGCAAGTTCTTTAGCCTTCTTGAACAGCCCTTTTCTTCTCTTGGAAAATGCTACTTGTCTTGCAGCTATGTTGTCAATCTTCTTGATCTGAATTTTTTTCCTTGTCATGATCTTCACTTCTTTCAAATTCAAAAAAGAAAAAAGAAGAAGAATTAATTAAAAAGAAAAGAAACGGAATTGACCTTTAAGAAAAATAATGGGGTTTTTATCTTCTTCTTATTTTCTCACAGATAATGGATCTTGAATTTAGTACGGATGAAAATCGAAACAAAACCCCAAGCTCTAAAGGGAGAGAGAAAAACAATGATAAAAATCTACAATCTGGTTTTTTGTGTTTAAGACAAACAAAAGACCGTCCACTAATAGCAAAATGCAAATGAAAGACTAATCAATATGATTTTTTTCTTATATAAGGAGAGAAATGGATGATGAAAGAGAAATTCAAACAAAATAATAAAACCCACCAAAATTTTGACGAAAAAAAATTCTTTTTTGCAAAGGAAAATTAAGAGAGAGAGAGAGAGCTTAGAACATTACTACAATGGAAGAAGGAGTTTGAGCTTTGTGTGATTGATCTGTGTTTCTTCAGTGGGTTTTTTTCTAATCTGATGTTGGGTTTAAATTTGTGCTGGTAGCTTTTGAGGTTTATTATTGACAGAGCTTGAAGAGGGGTTTCAGACAAGATACCATTATTTGGAAAGTCCTCCAATGGATTGAAGAGAGAGAAAGAAGAGAAGCAAAACAAAAAATAGGAAAAAAGGAAGGCTCTGATTTAAAGATATTTAATGTTTTTTCTACTTATATTCTATATTATTTCTTTTTACTCTTTTTTGCCATGTTTGAGTTTTTTTTTTTTTTTTTTTATGTGGTTAAGCAATTCCCACAAAAGAACTTTGGTTGTACATATTGTTGTGTTTGTCGCCAATTGGGTAACGATTGATGAAAAAGGCAGCCATGTCTGCCCCGTTCTATCAACTCCTCTCGCATATACAGTTGGCAAATTAGCATTTTCTTTTTCTTTTTCTTTCAGTGCTTGAACAATTGCTTTAAATCAAGTTAAAAAATATTTACGAATATAACTTTTTATCTTTATAGATCTAGATAGACATCTATTGTTCAAACAGTTAAAATATTTATAAATAGAACAAAATAATTATTATATTTATGTTTATCTATGTCATAATTGATATAAATATTGTCTATCACAATTTATTATAAATAACAGGTGATAGATTGTTATATTTATAAATATTTTAATTCTAGAGTTGAAAATAGATTTATTCTTGAGTTTTTTAAAAATTTTATAATTGAGAGTTTCAAATAATTATTGAGAGTGGTATACATAATTTATTTTATTTTATTTATCTATTGCTGTGGATTTAATTATAAGCTAAAAATAATAATGTTCTGGAATATTTTATTTTGTTTGTTCTAGTCTAGATATGATATCTTACTTCATGTTATTGGTTTGACTCATTTTCTCAAATTTATTCTAATTTTAGCTTTTTCAACGTACAGCTTTCTAGTTCTTAATGGGGTCGTTATTGAGGTTGAAGAACACTATATATTAGATAATGTGGAGTATCATTTTATTTGAAAATGAGAAGAGACTTGATCTTATTTTACCTAGATTATAATGTTGTTTAAAGTTGACCTCTAAAAAGATTCGTTCTATTTTTACTTAGATTATTTAGAATTGAAATTGAAAATCTTGAAGAAAAAAAAAACAAACATTCATAAAATAATATTTAAAATGAGGAAAACATATCTTTTTCTAAAATCTTTTTTGGTCACCTTGATCAGCTTGGGTTTACTTTTTGTTTGGTCTCTAGGTTTCACTAATTACATTTTTAGTCATTATAACATGTTAAAACCTAAGGACGAAATAAAAATTAAATTCAAATCTTATACACTAGAAAAAGGCGTGCTATTTCTTTTCATAAGGAAGTTTGACTCATACGTAGTACAACTATCAAAGATTGATCTTTCTAATCATTCACCTTCAAATATATTGAAAGAGGTAAGTTTGAAATGTATGTACGTGAGTGAGGTTTATAAAGTAAGAACATAGTATAAATTACAAGGTTTATAAATCTAAACTTTTTGATTAATCGATAGTTTAACAATGTACATGTTCATGATTCAAATATCATCTTAGATGTAGTGGAACCTAAATTTTGTGAAGCCATATTGAAGAATTAAATAATCATTCTAAGAATAATGTGTGGCCAACTTCATGGAGATGCTAGCTAGATGGATTTGATGGCAGACTCAAACTTCACAATTGATGACAGTTTTGAGGGAATTGATGTAAAAAAAAATTGAATTAATTAACACTTTACTTTAACCATATTTGTACACTCCAACTAAATACAATCATTACAATTATTAATATTCCCACCATATGCATTAATAAAAGGTACACTCCAACTAAATACAATCATTACAATGTTAATATTCTCACCATATATATTAATAAAAAGATAATTATAGTTAATAGCTAGCCGTTTTATGTATAATGATTAAATATATAGCAACATTTTAAATATTTATCAAATTTAACTCATTTGAGTTGTTATTTGATCAAACTAAAATAGAGCTCGTTTAAATGGAAGTGCATCCAATTTGATTGTTTCAATCTTTCATTCATTTAACTTTTTACTTCTTTCAATATATTGTAAACATCCATCCTATAGTTAGTAACCAATATTACTAAAGTTGAATCCGACACTCTTAAGATAGTGTTACATTTCAATTATAAAAATTGGACATTCAACTTATTTAAATTGAAAAATCTTAACAATTAATTGTGTATTAGTTTGAGAGTTTGATTTTTATCATTGGGGAGTCCAAAGTCCAAATTTCTATAACTATTGTGAGTTAGAATCATATTTAATATTATAAATTACCCATAAAAATTTAAAAGTATAATTACTACCGCAATCGTAATTTGAGAGTTTGTTTTTGTAATTTCTAATTAAATTGAAAACATATTCTATATCTATAATATTATTATTTGCTCGCACATATAATTTTGGTTTGGGTTTAAAATTGGTAGTGCTAACCATATATAAATGGTCATTTACCATATTCGGTAAGATATTATATCAATCCCGATACTGAATATCAAATATTATGTTGTAATTTCCATCGATATTGATAGTTCTATTGATATATATTTCCATAAAGTTGACATATTTTCATTGACATTATTGATATTTTGAACCTTAGTTACGAGTATGCCTATTTAGTCTCTAGATCATTTTAAATGTGTTTAATTGGTGATTGAATTTTTAATTTTTTGTTTTTTTGTGTAATATGGTATTTAAACTTTTAAAAAGTATCTAATAAGTCTATAGTGACTTTTAATTTTTTGTTTAATAATAAATTTATTAACAAGTCCAATATCTCCTTTACTTATTCAACATAAGAGTTATCGATGTACTAGAGACAAATACAAAAAGTTTAGGATTCTATTAGACATAAAACTTAACTTTATATATAGTAGATAAATTAACTTCTAGAAGTTGTAGATATGTAATCTATTGGGCAGTTATTTATATTTCAACAATCAAATTGTTATGCAATCAACAAATAAAAGAAATTTACATAAAAATGTATTCTAGAGAAGGATCAACAAACAAATTTACATATAATTAGTTTATTAATAGTGTGCGAACTATATCCTCGAGATAGAAAAATTTTACTAGAGAGAACGTATAAAATACAGAATAGTGGTACCTCTAGAGTTAGAGAGTAATATAATTTACTTTTTTAAAATTCTTAAACCTAAGGTTATTATAATAAGCTTTTTTTTTATATCTTCTCATAGGTTTAAGGAGTCGTTGTCCTCTAACTCTCATCGGGGCAAGCCATTTTTGGACCCCAACTCATTGGTCAACGACATCCCTGCACTTGATCGTTTGAAGCATTTAATAGATTCAAGGCATACCAACACAAATAAATAAAAACTTAATAATTAAAGGCTCGTTAAGTGAAATATTTGGTCTTTCAAAATTAAGTTTGTTTTCTTTCAATTTCGTATGTTGGTTTGCATCTCTTAAGTTAGATAGTTGAATTATTATTCAAATTTCATAAACAAATTAATTAAACAAAGGCTCAGTTTGATAATTATCATTTGGTTTTTGAAAATTAAACTTATTTACTTTTCATTTCTACATTAGCACGTACATTATTTTTGAAGAGTAAGAGTTTAACTCTTAACCAATATATAATTCTAAAAACAAGAACAAATACTTAAAAACTATGTTATTTAATTCGTAAACTTTAGCTTGATTTTTTAAAGTATAAATAGTACATAACACAATAATAAACTTAGAAATGGAAAGGATGTTTGTAGGTTTACTTTCAAAAACTAAAAACAACTAATCAAATTATTAGCAAAAAGGGGCCTATAAACTTTTTTTTTTTTGGCAAACTTGTCTTATTTTTTAAAATATTTGTAAAATGTACACAACAAAAACAAACATTTTTAGACGTAGACCATGTGTTTATAGGCTTTATTATAAAAAAACTAAAAAGCAAAAAACTAAGGTATAGTTTGGTGAGTATTTTGTTTTGGTTTTTGGTTTTTAAAAATCAAGTCTATTTCCTCCACATTTCTTACAAGAATTTGTATATTTTGATCTTAAGTATAATGTTCAAATTATGAGTCAAATTTCAAAAACAAAAACAAGTTTTTAAAAACTATTTTTGTAAAAAATAGATAACAAATGAAATGATTATCAAACCGTTTTAAACGATATACGAGGAACTAGACATTTTAATTTAATTGAGTTATTGGTTTTTTTTTCTTTCCTAGGTTTAGGTTTTTAAAGAGTGGGGCAAAGAGGAGAAGGGTTTAAAAATGGAGTCAAAATTCCTTTGAATGCTGAATTCTCAAAGGTGGGGCAGAAGATCTAATTCTGTCTATTACTAAATCTTTTTATTATATTCTCTCTTTCACTTTATTGTATATTGAATCGTCTCTTACAAATCCCAAATATTTTCAATATGACGCAACTCATTTACATTTCCAATTCTTCTATTATTTTTTTTCATAAAATTCATTGTGAATATCTTAGTGAATAATATCTTATCATTTTATTTTCTAAACGAAAAAATTACTATAAAAAAAAACATTTACAAATATAGCAAAATGTCATCGTGTGTCAGTATTAGATTGTAATAGACTACTATTTGTATCTATCGATAATACACATTAATTTACTACATGTTATATATTTTTAAATATTTTGGTTCGCTTTGTTATATATTTGAAACCATTTTTTTTTTTTTTTGTTAAAATAAATTTTTCATGATTTTACTTTTTAGTACTTCATGTATTATGTTTGTATGAACTCTAAATTTCTTGATTTTGTAACTATTTTTTAAAAAATAAATTTTTATCAAAATGAGTTAATTGAGAGATATGAGAAATTATTTTGAATAACAAAATGTTAGGAAATATTTTTTTAAATATAGAAAAATGGTGAAAAGGTAAAATAGAAATTTTTTTATATACCACATAATGAGAGATTTACCTATAAATAATTAATAAAAAGATTAAGAGGGTAAAAGAATGAGTTATATTACCTATGTTATAATGCATAATTAAATAATTTTGTATTTTTTGTAGTGTTAATTTTACAAATTGATGTATGAATTTATTCCACTAATAACAAATATATCATAGGATGAATTAGCTAAAAAAATAAAACTAAAAAATCAAATAAAAGATTTTATATTAGTTTAAGGATTTTTTTTTTACTAAAAAAAGATGAATATTAAAGAAAAGAATAATAAACAAGGAGAAGAAAAAAATGAACAAAACTCATATAGTTGAAAGGGTACCAAATAGCTCAAATAACTTATAGTGCTCTCGTACGTCAATATTGTTAAAGATAATCAGGTATATGTATATTGTAAACAAAAAGAGAATATGGTATTCAAATAGTACTATAAAAAAATTTTTATATGCTCGTGCGAATATGAAAACCATGACAATATAACTCTTATTTCATTTGACCTTATTCTAAATGTCGATTCTTATATTTTACATTTTCTACGTGCATGTCTTCAATTCAAATAGCTCGTAAATGACGGTATGTTTCAAGTAGTTTCACTACATGATTTTAATTTATAGGATTTTACTTTTTTAAAACATATCCTAAATGAATCGTTTATTACCCTTCATAATATAAATAGTTAATTGTATACATAAATAAAAACTTGAAAGCTTACAAAACTAAACATTTAATTTAACCTTTACTTTAATTCACAAGCATAATTCAACACAAATTGAAGGCTAGTCAATTGGCAACCTAACATACACACATATCTATACACATACATACATAATGATATATTTACACATTCTATATACACTTTTAGTCAATTATTATACTTTCAAAATATTCATTTTGATTTTAATACTTTAAGATTCCAAATTCGTTTCTTAAGTGTTTACCTCTCAAAAAATGATTTGTTTAAATTGGCCCCTAGTAATAAAATTTTAATAGAAGTCGGTATGATTGGATTGTAGCTCATTCTTTGGAAATTGAAAGGACAATGAATAAAATGTTTAGCTAAGAATATATTGATTAAAAGAATATACAAAATTGACATGATTTTTTTATGTATCACATGCTCCAAAACTATCACAGATATAATTCTCGGTTAATCCAAAAACTCAATTCATGGGTGGATCATTTTATATTAAAAGAAATAAGAAAAGAGGTGAAAAAGTAGAGGAAATTAAATAGTTATTTTAGAAATATTAAGTTGCTTGTTGATTGTTAGTACAAAATGAGTAAGTGAGTGTGGCAGTGGTGGCAGTGGGGGGGCCGATTGATGTATGACTGATGAAGTGAAAAGATATGTGAAGAAGAAGCGTTTTCAATCTAAAACACGAGCAAAACGAGCTCACAAACAAACTTACTTCACAACCCCTAATTAATAAACTTAATTCTCTCAACCTACTCATCAGATTCTTAATTTTACCTTTACTTTCTTTTTTTATTCTTATTATTGTTATTCGAAACTTCCTAAATAGTAAATGTTATGTCTATTTTTAAATTTAATCATACCCTTAACCACACCTTATGACCATTGTCGACTACTATCTTCGATGATTTGATCACCATCCATCAACCTCTAATCGCTACTTCTACTAAGACCATCTTCAGTTATACAACTAGTCAACTCCAGCCATTATCGAATCAAGAGTGATGGTCAGATCTCATTGAGAAATATGTTGTCATCTAACAGTTAGGCGTGTAAACGGGTTGGATTGGATTATGAGATATTCACAACTCAATCCATATTTTAATTAATACTAATGTTTTATTTTTTTTATTTTACATTATTCTTTCTTGCTCTTTTTTTTTCTTGCTAGAACTTGTATACTTTAATTTTAGGGGTAGTTTTTACAAATTGACCAATGAATAAAGGGATAAAAAAATGAAGTATTGAAAAATATGTGAGAAAAAAAAAAGAGGAGAAATTGGATTAAATGATAAAATAAATTAAAAAAAAATAGCTTGTAACACATCTTTTTTTTCGTATTGCAAATTTAACAAATATAATAGTAAGCTGATGGTAATATATTTTTAAATTTGTTATTTTTACAATTTTAAAAATATAAGTGACATGAGCTCTATTATCATAATTTTTTATTTTTTATTTTTTGCTAATTTTGCAAACTTCCAAAAAAAACATTCAAACTATAGCTAAGGTCATAGATTAAAGAAGTTGAAAGCTATGGAAAAAAAATTGAAGTACGAATAATAATGGGGTGTAAATATATTTTGAATACAAATACAAAAAAAAAATCATAAATTTTGATTGCTTAAAGACATTTTAAAAAATAACAAAATAATGAAATTATTTAACAAATATAGAGAAATTCATCGAACTTTAAACTTAAGAAAAAAATGTTTTGTTTAATATAATAACATTAATATATGTTTTTAAAATTTATGGTTAAAATGTTATCTATTGTTTATATATAAATTTGATACCCGCCCCAATGATTCTTAAGATTGCTTCTAAAAATTTTAATGCAAGGTGAGGATTTGAACGTGAAACCTCTTGTCCATAAGTACATATATGTGTCTCTACAAATTTTATAAACCCTAAATTACAAGCTTTCAATTCAACTCATTAAAGGTAAACACAATAACTAATTTAATTTTGATAAAATCATTTATTTCAATTTAATTATAATTACAACAATTAACTTATAAAAAAATAATATTGTATTATTGATGAATAGAAAATAATAATTGGAAAAAGTAGTTTTTTATAGGTCTTCGCTCATGATCTTATCCCAAACTCAAAATTGTAAAAAAAAATTCTTGATGGGCAACGTCATAAAGATATCATTTTTCTTTATGGATCTTGTCCATGACTTTTTTTTTTTTTTTTTGTCTTTGTCCATCAAGAAACTATAAACCCATCAAGAAAATTTTAAATACATCAAAATATCCAAAATTCATCTCTTGATAGGTCTCGTCCATGAAAAAAAACCTAACTAACTTGATGACAATTGCCAATCAACTAATATATTATCTTTGATGTTTATTGTCCATCGAGAAATAGTTTTCTTAACGTTTGTGAATCGTCAACAAAACTAAGGAAACTCTGTCTGTCAAGAATCCACATTTTTTATGTTTTTTTATATTTTTTCAACAAAATAAGGAGATTTTTTTTAAGTACATGATCGTCAAGATAAACATTGCATCAAAAAAAATATTTTTCTTGATAGTCCTTTGTCATGACCATCAAGAAATCAAAATTTACATACATCAATAAAGACCAAATTTGTAGTAGTGATCCTACACTAAAAAATTACTAAAAATATAAAAAAATTACTAAAAATACCAAAACTCATTATACTTGGTTTTGCTTTAAAGTAATAAATAGATTCATTTGGTCATTTTTTATAATTTCTCGTAAAAGAACAAATAGTAGACAAAATGTAAAAAAAATAAAAAAAAAACAAAAAAAAAAAACTGGAGAATAATCTCAAAACAAAATTTAAGATAAAAAAAAATATTCTTTATGAAAACAATATCCCACAGTTGACCCAAGATGTAATTAAAATCAACTAAGGGTCAATTAGAGGGTCCCATGTCATGTTCTTTCATTTTGGTTTGTTCTTTTAATTTTCTTTTTCTTTCTTAGAAACTTAATATATATATATATTATTTGGCTTTTCTTCCACGTTTTCTAATTTAATTTAATTTTGTGCAACGTAGACCTAATTTGCACCACAAAAATAGAAGGTTTTACTCTTTTTCATTTTTTCTTCATTTTTCTAAAGTTAGGAAAGGATGACGAAATCTTCCAGCTTGTGTCTATCACTTTCTTTTTTCTTCTTCTTCTTAATATTTTTTAAATTTAGTGGGGTCAGAAAGAAAATATATAATAATAATCAATTTATTTTGAAATTTTTCTGGAAAAGAAAAGGAAAAGAAAAAAAAAGAAGAAGAGAAGAATTTTCTGTTAAGAGAATTAAGGAAAGGGCAACATCACTTCCATTAGGAAAAGCAAAAATAAATAATGGATAACAAATAATATAGAAATGGAGAGACAGAAATGACTTTCTCAAACATTTGTTTATTTTTTATTATTGTTATTATATGTTTATTTCGTTACTTTAAAAGTAATTTTTAAAGAGTAAAAGTATTGTTCATCATAGTAGCTGTAAACTTGATTTATATTTTCATTGTTAAAACGGTTTTGAAACCGTTTTGTTTTTTGTTTTGAGTTTTTGAAAACTAATACAATAATTTTCTTTTTGGTTTTGAAATAGTTGGATTATTCTTAGTTTAATTTTAAAAACAAAAATAACTGTTTAAAATCTAACTAATCTTTTTAATTTTAAAATTTTGACTTATGTGTTCTTTTTTAATTATCATTAGTACGAGTAAGATCCACGAACTTCATTTTGAGAAGCATAAAAATGATTATGAAATAGCACTAACTTTCAAACTATTTTTAAAATAATTTATATCATCATAAACCCTAACTTCAATAAAAGAAGAAGACAACAAAATAAGGAGTGGAAAATAAAATCAATCAATTGTTTTGGATTTGGTTTATTAGGGTAAATTTTAACTTATTTGTCTAGGAGAGAGGTAAAAGATATTGGTTTTAGCTAGGTTCAATTTTATTACTATGTTTGAATCCTACTTTTCTTATTCTTTATCAAAATAATTTTGATCTTTAAACTTTAAAACAGGTTTTGTTTCAGTCTTTAAAATTTTGAAGAATATTCGTTTGGGTGATCTCTATCGTTAAAGTTTTGTTAATTTTTTAATAGAATTGTAAGGTGAATTTTAGTTTTAATTGAATAGGCTACCGGTTTCAATTTAGAAAGCAATTTCAACCCTAAATTAGTGTTTTTTTTTTTATTTGTCATAGTGCCTTTTTTTCTTCTCTTCCTTCTAATTTTTTTTTTCTTTTATTTGAATCCAATTCGGCCATTCATTAAGGTAATGTTTTTTTAGTTTATTTTCTATATATATAAAAAAAAGAATTCAAAAGAAAGATAATGATTTTTTAAAAAAGAAAAAAAAACGTGGAGAGAGAGAATGATTTACATTTTGCAATTTACTATATATTTTTTTTCAAAATTCAATGTCTAAGGTATTTTTAAAAATTTAGAGACCAAACTATAACAAAATTCAAAGATTTAAGGTCCCAAATAGAATTTATATATTATTATTATTATCGAAAAATTAGTCAAAACCAAATTATACTAATATATTCTTAAATTTGGATAGGCAATGTATTATTAATATTTTTACTAAAAGTTACCGTAGAATCCAAAATTTAAGGTAATTTTTTGAATAATTTATGATTAGATTATTATGGATGTTACGTTCATTCTAAGTCAAAGAAATATTTATTTTAAATAATGTGTTGGATTAGTTAAATATTATATATTTAGATATGTATATTTAATTAAAAAATAAAAAATTGATAATATTATATATTAAAATATAATTATTGATAAAAGAATTGTAACATCCAAATTTTTTCGACAAGTAGTGTAGGATTATTATTTTAAAAAAAACAGTCTAATTATTATTATTATCTCAACCAAAAAACAAAATACCCATTTTAATGTACAAATTAAAACAATAAAATAGACCAAATTTTAATTTGAGAAAAACAAAATTTTAGTTTAGGTAAGTTTCTTTTGATTTTCTTTTCTATGGTCCATCAATAAAGCATAGACGAGGTATAAGATGAAAAGTTAGTTTAGGCAAAAAAAAAAAAAAAAAAAAAAAAAAAAAAAAAAAAAAAAAAAGAAAAAAATTCAACAACTTAGAACAGGTTGAGTGGGCTAGCCTCAAAAACGTTCG